>VUQH01033851.1:0-32817 GCA_015106775.1 Etroplus canarensis | reverse complement strand
GCACTTTTAAGAAAAAAAAAAAAAAAATTCCCTTAAAAAAAAAAAAAAAAAAAAAAAAAAAAAAATCACCCACACAGAAAAATTACCTACGTGGGCTTTCTCATATCCTTTCAGTCAGTCAGTCATTCTAGATGGCACTAACTCGTTCAAGTGTTTGAAGTGTTTAAGACGTGGATTGTAGAGTGATTTGTAGAGCTGTTTATCGAGAAAGCCACACTTGAGACGTGTGTTTTCACCCAAAGCCGCATATTTTAGCCATTAAGGCAACCAAGAAAGCTCATGTTTGCAGCATTTTTGTGCAGACAGGAAGTTTTGTTATTGTTGCTTGCTGTGTCCTTGATTCTGTTCCCTGCTGTGGTGGGAAGAGGCCTCAGCTTCAGAGATCTGTTGCCTTGTATCCCTGATGGGACTGGTGCCAGATAATTATACTCCCACTGCTCCAATTGCTGAGCAGCGAGGCATCTCTCCAGAGTTTTTAGGCCAGGTCACCGCAAGCCTACATGTAATGTAGACCCCTCACATACAAGGTAAACAACTGACAACAACCCCTTCTAGTAATAGAACACTATCTTCAAATCCGATACAGTAACTCATACGGGGAGACTTTATCTGAACCATGTCACATAGCAATAATTTAACTGTCCTAATATAACTGCAGCCAGTAATGTGCAAATATAGGGCTTTGTCACAAATTTTACAACACTATCAAGCATATTGTGGAAAAATGAGAAAACTTAAACATAGCCTCAGGGGCCTACATTCCAGCCAAAAGTCTGTTGGAAAACTAGGACAAACCTGTGCATATCGTTCAATGCAATCTGGGCCTAAAAATGTGTTTGAGCAACTTTCTGCAGGGTGTTATTTGTTCTCTTTAGGAGCAGAAGAACAGATGAAGCAATGTTGTCTCATCTAATGTTGATTTAGTTTACAAACTCTTACAAAATGTAAGATATTTGCAAGTGTGTTTGCACTAAAGATTTACAATAGAAAACCTTTGAGCTCTACACATGCTCATTCTGAGCAAAATGACATGAGGTGGAACAAAAACTACAACGGCCTATATGACTAAACAATATAGGCAAACACCATAATTAGCTCCTCTAGAACTATACAAAATATTGTTATCAATATATTATATATATTATATATAAGCATATATTATATTATGCTTAACAAATCAATGTACATTACTACATTCATGTATGACAATACATCGTCAACTTAGCTACAATAATCTAACACACTCATATGTTGATATGAAAAGACCTGAAACTACATTGCCCTCAATCCTCTTTAAAATGAGAACTATGGACTAGCACATGAAGACAAAACACTGTGCCAAAATTGAAATGGTTTTGATTATTTCAAACAAGATTTCTACATTTGTGCTTTCATCAGTGCTCTTCTCTCATTTGAAGTTCTTGGAACTCATCAGGCAACAGTGATGAAGAATACTTCAAATGCCAATCATAACTTAACCACATTTGAATTAAAAGGGAATTCCCCTGTCCTTGCTGGTATTTCCTCGTCGGCACTGTCGAATCTGATCTGATCAATGTTTGTCTTTCAAAAATCAACCTTTATTTGTTTCATTAGATGTGAAACTAAGTTCTTTTTAAGCTTTATAAGGCTAGTTCAGTATGTGAGTATACAGGTAAAGAAGAGTCCAACAAAACAATACAAAAAAATGAATATCTTCCTGAATGCCTGGGTGCATTTTATGTGGAAAGTCAAACAACGTATCACACTGTAACCTTGCTTATCGTTTGTACTTTTGTCAAACACAGTGGTGGGTGCCTCTGGTACAATATTTAATTAAAGACATCAAGTTTATCTACACAAACAGTAAATCCTAAAAAAAATGTAACCTATGAAGAGCACATACTAAGGCGTGCTTGCACATCTGAACTGCCTTTTACCCCCTCCTCAACTGCGGGGTGTTATGTGTGGTTAAGCAACAGTTGATCTGTGAAACTGATGAAGCGCTTCTGTGGTCAAACCTGAACACTTTCCAAAGATCCACGACAGCCACGCTTCCAGCAAACATAAACACTTGGTTATGAGCACCCATAAAAAGAGTCTTGTCAACAGCTGAGCGTCCGTAAAATCTCCTGCACCCTGAACAGTGATGGGGTAGAGAGCCACAGAACAACTACAAGTGACTCTTGTTCTCATGGGAGCCATCAATGGTAAACTCAATAAACGTGACCTGCTTCTCAAAGTCAGGAAGATTTATTTTTAGCTATGTAGAGACTGAAAACTGGAGCTGAGTCACAGAACAAAGTGGCATGAAAAATCAGGATATTTTTGGTCTGTTGCTGGTCAGTAGGAAAAAAGAACATATGCAACCGAGTTTGTATTCTGGGGAGCTACTGTTTGCTTAACATTCTGTTATCCAAGTGTTATGGTGTGCTCAATATTACACTGCCATTGACCTAAATAATATTTGGTGGACAAGCTGTGGTTGAGGGCGATGGTAGGGCATCTAAATATAGATTTGAAAAGAAGGGGATACTGCAGACTCTAACATGTGCAACAAACATGAAGTCACAGCAGATTTGACAGCCAAGGAGTTTTTCAGCTTCTAAATTTATAAACATAAATACACTCTCAAAATCTAAATTTAACTTGACAGCTACATTATTCATTTTCAATCAATGCCACATGTTAATGACACTTTTATAGCTTCATTACATAACACTTATCAAGATACACACTTATCATTTTAAATAGTCTGCATTATTGATGGCAGCACAGACGTGCCACGTAAACTGAGAAGTTGGTATGCAACACCAACTTGGCCTGTATACAAAAACTCTAAAAGTGGTAAAGCAATAAATATTAATGAATACATTGATTGTCTTTGGAGCCTAAAAATCAGTTCTTTAACCCATTAAATTAATAATGCAGTCATTTTAAAAAGACAGGGCTAGGGTTTATTGAAGCATGGGGTGTAAGCTTTGTAAGTACACCCCATGATTTAATAGCTCATAGAACCTCCTTTAGCAGCAATAACTTGAAGTAATAGTTTTCTGTATGACTTTATCCATCACTCACATTGTTGTGGAGGAGTTTTGGCCCATTCTTCTTTGCAAGGTTGCTTCAGTTCATTGAGGTTTGTGGGCATTCATTTATGTACAACTCCATTAAGATTGCTCTGTTAAGGTCCTGCTACAGCATTTCAATTGGGTTGAGGTCTCCAGTTTGACCGGGCCATTCCAACGCCTTGATTCTTTTCTTTTTTAGCCATTCTGTTGTAGATTTCCTGGTGACGCTGTTGTGCTTGGGATCATTATCAAACATCTACAATTTGGTCTTGTCTGTCTAAAGGACACTGTTCCAGAAGCCTTGTGGTTTACTAAGGTGCAACTTTACAAACCCAAGACATGCTGCTATGTTCTTAGAGAGAAGAAGGCTTCTCCTGGTAACCTTTCCAAATACACCATACTTGTTCAGTCTTTTTTTAATCGTACTTTCATGAACTTTAACAATAAACATCAAACTGAGGCATGTAAAGTCTGAGCTGTAGTTCTTGGGTTTTTTGCAGTTTCTCTGAGCATTGTACAGTCTGACCTTGGGGTGAATTTGCTGGGATATCCACTCCTGTGTAGACTGTGGCATGTTAGCACACACCTAAATGCTCCAGATCAGCAAACTGCCAAAACATCTTTTTTTTAATAGAGGTGGTCACACTGGCTAATGATCAATTAATCAGGTGCATTTGATCAGCAGCACCAGGCTGCTACTTAATTCCAATGGAAGCAGCAAGGGTGTACTTAGTTTTTTACAGAAATGCATACAGTCCTTTGAAAACTTATTTTTCAGAGGATTTTAAGTGTCTCAAAAACTGAGAAAGTCTGAAGTGAAGTCCAAAGAGACATCATTAAAAATAAAAAGGGGTTAAAACAGTAGTAAAAAAAATCCTCACATAGAAGAGGTATAATCAGCAAATACAGAGCTTCGTCCTCCAATCACTGACTTCATTGATTACCTGATTATTCAAATTGTGCTCTGATTATCACTGATTGTTTGGTGAATGTGTATGCAGCTTACCTGCTAAAGTGTAATCCATATCAAAGCCAAAGCACTTAATCTTCTCCATTGCCAAGCTTCTGTTTACAAATATTCTAAGGGAAAAAAGTTAAAGTACATTTTAGATGAAAAGCAATAGTCAACAACTAAAGGAGCATTTAAAACTAGAAACTCAAGTCAAAAGAATACATTTACTTAAGCTGTTTTCTCATATTTGTAGTAGATCTATTCAGATGCCACAAGTGAAAATGCAGAAGCATGCTGTCCCTCTTCAAGAAATTGCACGTAGCCCTCAAGCTTTGTCAGCTGCATCAATAACTTCAAATATATCAATTCGCATTTTGTGCGCTACAAGAATGAATGTTATTATTTCAGTTAAAATTAGTGGTGCTAAAACTGGTTTTCTTTGAATTGATACTTTCAGAGTGCTGCTGAGAATGTAATTACAGGGCAGACTTTCAACAGTGTGGTCAACATAGAAACTGTGTCAGGAAATGATTGCAAAACACAGCTACCCATATTTACTGATGTTACTGATATCAGGGTTTAGGCAGAGCAAGAGGAAAATCACCAGTAGTATCAAAAGTGTGTCCTTTTTTGATCCCTTTTTGGTTAATTCTGGTTTCATTTTCTCATGGATAACAGACTATGTTGTCTATCAAACGGTAAGGAAAAAAGAAAATACATTGACTACGTCAAGATAACAGTGAAACGTAAAAATTAAATAAGAAAACATAGTGAATATCATGTGTATAATTTTTTTTTGTACAGTTATGGCTCTTTCTATCTATATGCACTTGTATTTTGAGTTTAAAAGGCGGCACAAAATAGGCATTTGACTAATATGAAACAATATTACTAAAACTTTTTTAAAAGTATGTATGTTATCGATATTCTCAATTCCATTCAATCAATATTCCACTAGCCTGTATAACAAATATTTAACAACAGCCAAGTTTTTCCAATCAAAATTGAAACTAAATGCCCATTAACGTCCAGTACAGTGTATTATCTCATTACAACACCTAATTATTTCACCAGCACGACTGTCTCTCTATACATTCACTCATCAGATGTTTGCTTACCCAGAGAGGTATATTTTAGGACATCTTTCCTACTAGCTGGCATTATCTTTAAAAAGTGTACTACAGTAAATGTACCTTCAGCTGCTCCCTAGAATTCTCTCCAAGAGGTTGCCACAGCGGACTGATTCGCATTGGTAATTTGGTAGAGGTTTCAGGCCAGATGCCCTTCCTGACACAACCCTCAATGGTGAGAGGGGCTTGTGGCCCCACCTGGAATCGAACCAGGGATCTTTCGCTTGTAAGGCAAATGTCTAAACTTCTACACTTAAGTGCATTATAGGGTAGGTGGTATTTCCTAGTTACTATAAATCCTGCAGAAGTAAAAGCAAAATCATGAACATTGTCACTCCTAGTAATATCTTAAAATTCTACACTATAAAGTGGCCATCATAAAGCCAATATTGACATAGCCTCACTGACACAGAAAAGACGCGTCATACGCTGCTAGCGTAACTCAGATTGCTGGCACATACTCACATACCTTATCTTTTACAGCTGTGACAGAGCTGAACTTCTACACAAGCCAATATTTTATCATACAAAAAACAACATGTGAATCAACCACAGAAAAATCAAGAATGACAAACTAAATTAAAAACAAGGATAAACTGATACATAAGTGCAAAACTGACTGAATATGCAAGGCATCTATTCTTGTCACTTATCTATGAAAATGGTCTCTTCATCTTCATAATGTCTAAATCAGTTGTGAAATACCTGGCAGCAGATCCATAATGAACAAGTTCCCATTTAGAGCCAAGTCCAGGACACGACTGGCAATGCATTCTGTATGAAATTAAACCTCAGTTTGACTCTCCGGTGGTTTGACCTGCTCCGACAACACAGGGCAGCACTGGCCCACAAACAAAGCCCCCTCCCCTCTCTCTTTGCTTTCTTGCCATTCAGAAATTTTCTGACTTGTTGCAAAAATGATTGTGGCCATTCTGCGTCATTCTCTGTTGTTATGTGCTGTCAGTTCAGGTTGTTGTGCAGCGTGGTGTTTGTGGGCCCTCAAAGACATCCAGAACAATCAGTCAGGTAGAATCAAGCAAGCCAGCCCCCCAAGCTATAGCTGCTTCCATTACTCACACTGGGTTAAATACAAACATCTGTAGTTGGGCCACAAGTACCAATTACTATCTTGATTAACTATTGGAGCTGTGAAAAGTCAGTAAGCAATAACAAATAGCAGTTACAATTTACTACAAAATATCCTCAAATGTTGACTAGTAGTCAAAAACTCAAGATTTACAATTGTAGAAAACTGAAAACGGGACTATTAACATCTGGAAAGCTTGAAGGAAGTTTTTTCTTAGAAACTGTTTTTTTCTTTATTAAAAATATGTTAGTTTTCTAATTTGCCTACTACTCATAATAAAATAATGTTTGTTTAGCCATAAGTAAAGGCCTACTTTACTTTTTACTTTCATGTGCGAATTGTTCAGTTTTGATTCAAGTCTTTTATTACAAATGATTCCATTTTGTAGAAGAAGTGAAGTGCTACTGAATATTAGATTGCTCACCTACACTAAACAGCCACTTTATTAGGTATACCTGTTCAACTGCTTGTTAAGATATTTGCATTATCAGCCAATCACATAACAGCAACTCAATCTACTGAAGTATGTAGACATGGTCAGGATGCCCTGATTAAGTTCAAACCAAGTACTAGAATGGTGACAAAAAAATGGTGCCAGACGGGCTGGTCTGAGTATTTCACAAACTGCTGCTCTACTGGGATTTTCCCACATAACCATCTCTAGAGGTTACAGAAAATGGTCCAAAAAAGAGAAAACTAAGCAGGAGTTCTCTGGGTAAAAAGTCCTTGCTGATGACAGTTCAGGGGAGAATGGCCAGACGGCTTCCAGCTAACAGGAAGGCAATAGTAACTCAAGTAACTCCTAGTTATAACTGAGGAATATATAGGAGCATCTCTGAAAGTACATCATGTTGAATCGTGAAGGAGATGGGCAAGGGCAGCAGAAGACCACACCAGTGTGCCACTCCTGTCAGCTAAAAACAGACTTCTGCTGTGACATTTGGATGGTAGGGTTAGAACCTGGCGTAAACAATATGAAAGCATGGATCTGTCTAGCCTTATATGAATGGTTTAGGCAGGCCATGGTGGTGTAATGGTGTGGGGAGTATTTTCTTGGCACTTTTAGAATGTTGTGGAATGGTTGAATTGCATCGTGGATGTGCAGATGAAAACTCTACAGCAACTGCATAATGTTGTCATGCCAATATGGACCAAAATCTCTGAGGAATATTTCCAGTAGCTTGTTAAAGCTATGCCACAAAGAATTAAGGCAAAAGGGGATCCAAGCCGTAACTAGCAAAGTGTATCTAATGAAGTGGCCACTGAGTGTATAAAACAGTGGTGGTTTCTAAGCATTAAAATACCCATTATACCATTCACAATTATGACACTTAAAATGTAACTTGCTGGAGGGTGCAAAAATATGACCAGCAAGTAAAAATCTAAGCTTATAATCAATAAATAAAATAACATTACATCACTTAAACAGGATTGGTTTAGGCTTTCAAAATTAATCTTGAACAACTGGATGATCAAAGAGCAGCAAATCCACCATAAAATCTAAGAACAATAAGTTCAGATTAAGAAACTTGAAACAGCTTTTATACAGTAACATACTGATCTATTTCAATATCAAAATATCTTAACACTAGTCAATATTTTATATCTTCTATTTAGGCAAGTATTTAGTTGTTTATGAAATTTAGCTTATTCTCGCTTCATTTTGATTCCTTAAAACTTTGGCTTGTCAAAAGAAGACAAACTCCTGATCAGCCAAACTAATACGGTCGACATTTCTCAGGGCTAAATGGGTATTAGCCTTCTGGTGTGAGGGATTTAATGTTTAAATCTTTTCTATTTTTGCTGTGCTGTTGCCATTTAGCATCTAACCTCTTACTGGATGCCTGTGGGAGGCGTAGAAAAGGACAGCCATAAATCAAAACTTGTGTCCCTCGTAAGCTCACCCATATTGACATTGGGTGGGGGTGACTTGATTACAGTAGTCAGCCTCGACTTTGGACCTTCTGACATAAGTATTTCACCAAATAGCATTTTCATTGACCACACAGCACCTACAAGTGAATCCCTTAATAACTTTTACTCTATCTGAGCACAGCTGAGGAACAATCTGCCAGATTGTTTCCACTGTGCTCTAATCTCATGCAGACAGTGAAGCGAAAGTTTATCTGCACTGAGCAGCTCCCTGCTATGTGATATACACAGGCTGCACTGCTTCATCTGAGCTCTTACTTTGATGGAAAGGCCTTTGTGTGTCTGTAAGACAAACAAAAGGTCACATGCAGATCACTGAATAAGAACTTCTTTCACATTGTTTTAATGAGCACCTTTGCACTTTCATTTTGCTCTGCGCTTGTGACTGTTTGCTTGTGTGTCGGGGTGGGGCCATGAACTGGTTGACGTTTGCACCAACAGCACAAGCAGATGAGTGATGGTTTCATAAATCCTGTGAGCACTGCATATTATATAATGGCATGGAACAAAAGCAATACCCATTGTAAACACACCTTAGAGTTAAACTTTAAACGGAAACACTCATTTTATTATTCTAACAGAAAATAAACTCATCATTGAGTCAGTTTAGCTGGTATGACTGCAGGGAATTTCCCATCAGCAGGTACAGGAACAAGGATGTCTATAAATGAAAACAATAAATCAATGCTCAATAAAGCTACTTAATGTAAAGTTAAAGTCATAAACTCCCTTAAATAAAATAATTACATGTTTAATCTGCTGAATGTAAACAAGATTTGGATTTATCCATTCATTCCCTGGACCTTGGGAGTCTGTTGATGTTTTCCAAAAAATAAATGTTGCATACCGGCAAAAAAGACCACATCCAAATTACAATCAACTCTATGAGGCATCTAATCCAGCACAACCTGCTTCATATCCCATCAAAACCTACAGCTAACAAAGGGATCAGAACCAATTAATGACAGGCAAAAGAAATGTAAGATAGCAATTTAATAGAAAATCACAGCTGCAAAATAACAAAAAATAAAAACTCATAAGAGAAACCTTAACTTAGTGTTCAGCTGATATTGTTAAAGTAAAAGCGAGTATTTTTTTAGCAAAAGTAAATAACTAGTAAGTAACTAGATGTGACACGACAATATCTTCCAGATCAGGCTCAATGCCTCTGTGAGATAACACCAATGGGAACCCAGAATTCAGACCTACCTGTTCCCCACCCCCCTATCATTCACTATTTAGTAGGTCTAAAATTTGCTTATATACTGCTTTATAATCAGTGGTTCATAAGCTAAAGTACACAGTTCAATTGTAATCAGTGTCAAATTCCAAGTCAGATCCTGGTGAACTCTAGAAACAAACTGATATGCCCAAGAGTTCTGATTTTCCTCTCATGATTACTGTATATTACTCTCAGTGCAATAAAAGCTGGAAAAAGAACGTGAAATCGAACGAAAAACTCAAATTTACTTCTAGATCAACTCCAGATTCATTTTTATTTCTGTCTTCAATTGGACTACAACTTTTTTCACTACTTGGCAGGTATAAAAGTAGACACTTCTTCAAGTGATAATTGTCTCATATGTATTTATTTTTTGCCAATTTTAACATATTTTTCACTTTAAGATCCAGAATTAACATTAATATTAGGACCAGAGAGCTGAAATTAAATAGCAACCTACTACTCCTCTGGGGGTATAAATCCGCCAAATCTGATGGTAAAGTTTTTCAGAATCTGTAATTAGTTATTGGGATAACGTCACAAAATCTCTGCAGCTGACATAGCAGATGGCCAACCAGGTCAAAACCATAATAGTCTGGGAGATATAATCAAAGTTCAGTTATTTCATTATTTAATTTCATTATTCACTGTTATAATGACAATAAGGAAGTGATACAAGATTCAAAATCTAAAAAGGTACAGAAAATATTGCCATATTTTAGTACATTTTAAAATTAATGAAATGATATGTTTTGTCTCTGTGAAATAAAAAGTAAAACTCTTGTCAGAAACTGTCACTCTAAAGACCACTTTACACAAACGCAGTGGATTAAGTTCTGGTTTGAGTCAAGGTTGTTATAGTTAATTAAAACTTAACTAAAAGCTAGGTTTGAAACAAAAGACATTTAAGTTGAAATGATAACTAGACCCGTAAAAAAAATACAAAAACTAGGTGGAACAATATTTTTTACCAGGGTGTCTACATGGCTCTGAGCCAAGTGTTTGCATTGTTAAAATTCATCCAAACTTCTTAAATCTTCCCCTGACAAAATAACCCTCTTTATAGCGAGAGAAAGACTTCAACTAACACTGAAACCAATAAAAACGAAACTAAAACTAAACCTTTTCAAACAATAAAAACTAAACTGAGACAAGAAAACTCGTTCTGGGAAATAACTGAAACAAAACTCCATTTTACCAACAGTTTGGTGATGACAAGCTCCACAGAAGACATCAAATCTGAATGAATAAAGACATTAACAATCACAGCATTTTTTGTTTCCCAATGTCTGCATCATAGAGCAACCTGGTATCCCTTTATGGTTCTGTATATAACTATAAGGATGATTCTGTAAGCCACTATGTCATGGGTATTCATACTACCCAGTTGCATATTATACATGCCATACTGCTTAAGGAATGTAGAGAACTTAATAGTATTATAAATAGGTTAATCTCAGGATGAAAGTTCAGTTATGAACACTGATAATCCTTATCAAGTATTTGTTGAGTCAAAAAGTCTTCATGTTGCTCTGACAGTCCCAAATCAAATCAGCAACTTCCTGACTTTTCTAAAAATTAGCATTCATCTATTATGCAATACTGCTTGAAGTTAGTCTGTGTTCTTACATTCAGAGTAAACATTCCTGGGTTTTTTTTTTATTGTTTCCACAGTAGCCTCTGTCTGCCTGCATTATTCAGGTTAGAAAATGCCAATTTGTCGCATGTGGACAACATAACAGTCATATTCAAATGTGTTTCTTACCTGTGGTAGGGCTCCCTCCTGTATTTCTTCATTGTCAGGCCATCCATGTTGGCAGGCATGTCTGCATAGTTCTGCAGTCTGTCACTCCATGAAGTGGTCATTGTTAAAACCTTTCAGTGTCTGGACAGAAGGATAAATTTGGGTGGATTTAAGTCACTTAATTTCAAAGTTTATCAGAGAATAAAAAAGGCATAAAACAGCATCTAATGCAGCGTGGGATAGAATGTAATTCAATCACAATATGTACTTTAGACTGTAGAAACATGATTAACTGGATGAACTAATCAAGTCCCAACCTGTAGACACTGCCTGCTTTAGAACTTCAAATGAGCCACACAAAAATCCTGACACTTTAGTCACAATGACCTAATGAGAGAGTTTCCTTTAAAATCATCAAACTGGAAACAGATTAGTCAGGAAAAGAGTGTAGGTCGAGGACCTACTGTATGTAAACGTCCAGGCCAGTGGGGATATTTAGAGGTCAAAAACACAGTTTAAGCTGGGGGGGGGTCATAGTAGTGGGAGTTACTGTCAAAATATGACTACCTCCTGTTTTGGTTAATGCATCTGATCACACACACACATACAAACAAACTGAGACCAAAAATGAGAGGCCCAAGAAGCAAAACATTTAGAAAGTCTTGAGAATTTATGCCCCAGTGGAATGCAAGCCTAATCTTTGGCCTTGTCTTTAAGCCTTAGAGGCCAGTGTTGTATGTTTTCCTCCCATGCTGACACTATATCATTCTCCTACTGTAGCTGGATAGGCTGCAGGAAGGAAGGGCAGAGATCAGCTTTCTTGTTCTCAGTGCCAGCACAAATGCAAATGAGACTCACATGCTGAGGCAAAGGAGAGCTGTCAACAGGGCCACAAGCATGAAAAACATCAATGTGCAGCTTTAAGGAGAGTAAGAGGGAGCAGCCGAGGGTACAGAAGACTAAACAAAAGCTTCGATTTGCCTTTTTAAATTGATTTTAAATGTTTTTGGTTAACAAATACATACATATATGGTAAAAAAAAAAACACAATCGAGATTACTTTCCAGTGATTTTTACTGCGTGTTTGTATCTTGGATTTTTCCAGCCTTTATGTGAAATTGGTCCTGCAGGGTCTGAAGGAAGCTCTGGCTCGCAAAGCATTGAGAAAACCTGCACAACTGGACCGCAGACAGCAGAGGAAAAGCAAACACAACTTAGAGCAGACAGGCTTTGTTTCCTCTGCACAGCGCGTAAAGCTGTCACTCGCTCAGAGCGTGTCATTTTATGTCTAAGCATTACTCTACAGTCACAAAAAACAAGGGTGAATGCGGAGAGATCATCTCAAGCTACTGTGAAAGTATCCCGAGAAGCTAGCAACACAGAACACCTTGTTACCGAACAACGTCCAGTTATTTACCACCGCACAGCGAGGCTAGCTAACAGTCCGCTCAAACCGCCTCTGTCCTGCTCTTCTTTATCTGACATTGATGCGAAGGACAGCCAGAGGAGGTCCAGGCACAGCTAACGCGTTAGCTGGCTGTGATATACAAACCAACAAAAAGTCCCAAACTGTCGGAACAGATTTCACTGCGTTCAGTATGTGCCTGCATTACCGCACTCACCTCCGAGTTCCTGTATAAAACAAATTCACTGTCGATTAGTCTGAGCATGCGCCTTGAGCTGCGTGCAAGTCGCAGGGAAAGTGTACTTTCTGGGAGAAAGCTGCAGGCGACGCGCTAACGGGTTCTCTGCAAAGCCAGGTATCTGAAGCTGCCCTCCGTGCACCCTGCTGTCTCCCTCTCTGCTGCCAGCTGTTGTTATGAGACATTCACAGGGCGGGGTTTACGCCTGTCCATCACAAAGGGGAGGGACTAACCGGAGAACTGGCAGAAACACGTGATCCCATCAGGGCCAGGCTGCATTCATAAGAACAAGAAGAAGAAGAAGAAGAAGTGCATGGGTATCGATTTTCAATAACAAGAGGTGTATTAGGTTGATCAGCCATGCCATAAAAATATGGAAAAAGTTGTTGTAGTATGGTTAAGAAGAGAGGTGATCATGAGTGCAGTGCAGTGTGGCTTCATGCTGAGAAAGTGTACTGCAGATGTAATGTTTGCTATTGAGACTGCTGATGGATCTGGAACAAGCATATGATATGGTGCCAAGAGAGAAACTGTGGCACTGTATGGGAAAGTCATTGAGGGTGGTGGCAGACATATACAGATGAGGACACAATTATTACCCCCATATGAAATTCAAGCTTTTCTTCAAAAGTTTCCCAAGTGCTGTTCTAACAGAGGAAGAAATTTTTAAGATTCCTAAACCTCCTAGTTTCATTTTGGATGCTTTTGTTATTTTACTTTGCACACAGAAACAAAATTATTCCATACAAACCAAAAACTACCAGGATCAGAATTATTACTCCCTGTAAGAACTGACCTTTTTGTTGAGCCATAGCACAAACCACTGCTGTTCACTGATGTGCTTTACCTTTATAATGCTCAAAGGTAAAGGGGGGTTGTCTTCCAGTATATACACAGTTTAAAAATGTCAGTAAGGATTTAAACTGTCACTTGACAAAACATAATTCCAAAAACGAAAGACATTAATTTAGACTTGAGAAAAAGAATTGTTGATGCTCACAAAGGGGAAGAAGGACATGCAAAGTCATCATAGCATTTCCAATTGTCAAGAACTGGAGTGAAATGTATCATCAAGAAATTCAAAGAGAGCCACATAGCAAAACAAGGCTGGCAGAGGTAGGAAGCGAAAGATTTCAAAGACTGTGGGAAGAAAACTAGTGAGAGATGTGTCTAAAGACCCCAGAACAAATGCCAAAACACTGGTGAAAGTGCCAAGACACTAGTGAGTGACATAGCCAAGTCAGAAAATGTAGTCTCATAGAAGACAATCACTAGGGCCCTACATGGGAATGGACTGCAAGGTTGTAGAGCAAGAAAAACTCCACTTCTGCAGAAGAGACAAATGCAAGCCAGACTGAAGTATGCAAAGGACAACCTGGAGAAAGATTGCACATACTGGAAATGTGTCCTTTGTTCAGATGAGACAAAGCTAGAGCTCTTTGGCCATAGAGATGTTGCTTATGCTTGGAGAAAGAAGGGAGAGGTGTGCAACCAAAGAACACTGTCCCCACAGTAAAACATGGGAAACGTGGGAGTATTACGCTGTGGGGATGCTTCAGTGCATCTAGAACTGGGAATCTTGCCAAGGTGGAAGGAATCATGAAAAAAGAAGGATGTGTGGAGATTTTTAAGGAAAACCTCAAGCAGTACTCAGCAAAACTTCCAACATGGCAAAGACCCAAAAGATATGTTGTTCCTGGTGAAGAACTACCTCCACTCAAGACCAAATTGAACAGTATTGACTGGCTTGCACAAAGCCCTAACTTAACCACTGAAATTCTTTGAACTGAAGGCCAAAGGTAAAGTCTGTTAGGCTTTTACACCTGAGCCTACAAGTCTCATCGAGTCAGAGCTTATCCCTGGTTTCTGTAGCGTGAAGCAACTTAGGAATTAGACTCCTCCTGGATGGGACACTAGTCTATCACAGGTTACCTTTCCAGTATTTTTACTAGTACCCATTTTTAACTGCTGGGTGGACAGAGACACACTTGCAGTTGGGACCCTGCCTAAGCAACCAGGGGTGGGATTTGAACTCACAACCTCCTGATCATGAGCCCAGCACCTTAGCCATTACACCACCACAGTATCAGCGAGACCAGTAATTTTAACCCTGGTAATTTTTGTTTTCTGTTAAATAATTTTGTTTCTGTGTGTAAAGTAAAATAATGTAAGCATCCAAAATAAAACTAGGATGTTTAGAAGTGTTGACAATTCATTGCCCTGTTAAAACAGCACTTGGGACAATTTTGCACTTTAATTTTCATAGGGGGCTAATAATATTGTCCTTATCTGTGTGAGGACAACAATGCAATGGTGAGGTGTAGAGTAAGGAGGGACAGCTGGGTTCAAGGTGGGTGCAGGATCACATCAGAGATGTGATCTGAGCCCCTTTTTGTTCGCAGTGGTGATTGACATGTTGAGAGATGAGTTCAGGCAGGAGTCTCTGAGGACTGTGATGTTTTCAGATAACATTGTGATTTGTACTGAGAGCAGGGAGGAGGTGGAAGAGAGCCTGGAGAGGTGAAGGTATGCACTGGAGAGAAGAGGAATGAAAGTCAGAAGAAGCAAGACAGAATGTATGTGTGTGAATGAGAGGGAGGCAGGCTGGAATGGTGAAGATGCTGGGAGTAGAGGTAGTGATCAGTTTAAATACATGGCGTTAACCATCCAAAGCCACAGACATTACACAAACACACAGTACACAAGAGAGGTGAAAAAGAGAGTGCAGGCAAACTGAAATGGGTGTATACAAGTGTTAGGAGTGATTTGTAACAGAAGGATAACAGCAAGAGTGAAAGGGAAAGTATGCAAGACAGTAGTGAGACCTGCTATGATGTATGGTTTGGAGATGGTGGCGCTGACAAAAAGACAGGAGGTGGAGCTGAAGGTGGCAGAATTGAGTGACCAGGGTGGACAGGGTTAGAAATGAGTACATCAGAGGAACAGCTCAGGTTGTGTGAGTTGGAGATAAAGTCAGAGAGGCAAGGCTGAGATGGTCTGGACATGTGCGGAGGACGAATACTAATGTATTCTAGATTCAAATGTGCAGAGGAGAGAAAATGGATATACACGGACAAAGGATTTTGAAGATGGAGCTTCAATTCATGAAGAAAAGTGGAAGACTATAGAGAATGTTCATGCATGTGGTGAAGGAGAACATGCAGAGGTGGGTGTTACAGAAGGGGATGTTGGTGATAGGATGAGATGGCAGCAGGTGGCGCTGTGGCAACCTCTAAAGGGAACAGTCGAAAGATGAAGAAAAAGAAGGCTATCCAGAGAGGTATTAAGCCTGTCTGCTGAGATTGTAGCCTTCTGTTGTCATAGACAAAATCTAGATATTTTTGAAATTTCAACTTGTATAGTTAGAGTTCCAGATATACTAAAATTAACTTTCCACTGTGATTGTGGCTATCTTTAGTTGCCAGTGTAACTGCTGAGAATACCAAAAGACTAATGGACATCTTAAACATAAATGGTGGATAGCCAGTTATCAATTTTCATTATAAAATGGCACATCACCTGTCTTCAGTTCATTTAGGAGTTTTTTCAGTTGCATTCTTACAAGAACTTGCATATTGTAATGCCATTTAGGGAAATGACATTTTCACACAGCCATAAAATATATACTATTTGTTTTTCACTTGAGATATCTCATATTAAAGTCACAACTGGTAGATATCTGCATTTTCATTCTGGATTTCACAAATGCAGCCGGGGATATCTGAAGTATCACTGTTCAGAGTTCACTGCTCTCAGGCTCACCCCATAGACTGATCAAGATTAGGAGTAGGCAAATGATTATTTGTTTGCAGTACAATCAGATGACTAGCTGGTTATGTTGGAACCTTTTCATTCTTTCCTGACATATTTCTTCGAATTCTGCGTGAAAAGTTCCCTTCATGCCTCATCAAACGAATGAATTTTGCCCACTCTGAGCAGATTGTAATATGTCCTTTACTATGATGGCCTTCTGTTTAATCTCTCTTTACCATAAAGCCTTGGTGGAGCACTTTTAAAAAAGAATTTGGATGGTGTAAAATACAATATAAAAAGTGAAATATACAATAATGAAATGACTAAAACTCGACTGATATGCCTCTGCCTTAAATCTGACCCTGTGCGACTTTGACCTTTGACCCCACAAGCTTGATCAAGCATACATGCATTAACAAGGATCCAGGAGCTCTTGTGGTGGTAATGAGATTATCATTGACCACCCACTGTAACCTTGACCTTTCTACCCATCCTAGTAATTGACCATACAAGTATTGGCAAAGATCCAGGAGCCCAATCAGATCCTAGGGTGCCAAAGATATTTTCATTGATGACCACATGTGGCTTTGACCTTTGTTAGCAGTCTTGTATTTATAATGGCAATTAAGCATACAAAATCTGGCTAGGATCCAGCAACCCAGTAAGCTCCTATGATGGTGACGAGAATGTCATTAATGAGTCTGTGTGAACTTGACCTTTGACCCCAAAATCTTCAAATGTTCTACCCACCATAGGTATTAACCACACAATGGTAAAGATCCAGCAAACAAGTCAGCTCCCGTAGTGGTAAAAAGATTTGTAACAAACGGGCAGACAGGCCCATGGACTCACAGGCAACCCAAAAATATAACGCCTCCATGGCAGAGGCATAATGAGTAAAGTTACACTACCACTTCTTCACTGTAACAGATGCATCCCATGTCTGGCATTTTTTAAAATGTACACTAAAACTTCCCTAAATAGGTAATATTGTTTTAGTAATATTAGTTAGTACTTGTGTCCCCACTTGACAAGCCCCTCTCACCATGGAGGGTTGTGTCAGGAAGGGCATCCAGCATAAAACCTCTGCCAAATTACCAATGCAAATTAATCCACTGTGGTGACCCCTTGGTGGAGAATACAAGGGAGCCAAAAGGGCTAAAAGAGCCAAAATGTACCAAAAGGTACATTTCCATTGTTAGACAACACTGGTTTGGTGGTCATGTACTAAGTGGGTGTGTTCAGGATGTTCTAATTCCATGACTGCAGAGAGTATCAGTGTTGATGTCCATTCCCACTTTAGTAAAGTGTGAAGTTTGGTATATTCAATTTAGTGCTCTGTGTAATGTTCAGAACTAAGTTGATGCCATGACTCAATAGCTGAGCCCTGTGGTTGCACCTCACATGGTTACAAATGCCATCAGCATTGAGTCAAAGTTAATTTCTGGTCAGATGGACTTACACTTTTGTACATGTTGTTCTTCTGCCTTCTTTCTCTCATCTCTTTCAGCTGTCACTGTCAAATATAGAAAATGCCTAAATAATTTTTTTTAAATTGCTCACCACAATATGTTTGTGTTTGTATGGTTTATTGAAATGGTCAGGGATAGTGCAAAGCTGCTAGATAGTGGTAGGGACATGTCTTGAGAGCTTTAGAAATGGTTTTATACACTAATCTGATCTTGTCATATTTCAGCATGTGTGGAGAGTGAGGACCCAAGATGCAGGATGCCAGGAAGCAAGATGAGGATAGCAAAAAGTGAGTTTTATTTGCTGATAAGACCTTTAAAACAAACATGGGGAACAGGAACACACACCAGCTACAGGAGACAACATCAGCCTAATGACACCAGAGGCAGGGATATAAATAGACTCAGATGAATTATTAACGAGAAACAGGTGCACAGGTGACAACAATCTAGGAATCAGGAAACAAAACTAAATACAATGTATGAGATGCGACAGACGCCAGAATAAGAGGAAATGCATAGAGACTAAGCACAGAGTAACTCAAATACACACATGGAAAATGCAGAGGAGGCAGGAAACGAATATAAAACATAAGTGCTTGAAAGAGAATTCTAAGAGTCTAGAACACGCTGAAAAGACGCAGCTCAGAAAATACATAGAGATAATAAAACCAGAATAATAACAAAACATGCAGGTATAAAGGAAATGAATGAGAACAGAAGTGAGCCAGTAATGGCAACCAAGAATAAAACAGAACATCAGCCTCAGCGTAATTAGAAACCAGAATAACCAAAGACGGTACATAAACAGGCCAAACAAAAGAATACAAACTACACAAAGAAACTCAAGAACATCAAAGAATGAATGCAGGGTAGGCTGGAATAATAAAATGAAAACACAAAGCACTCAGGAAACTGAACTACAACCAAACTGTCATGAAACTAGAATCTAAATTCATACAGAGAATACCAGCAATAACTTAAACATCTTAGAGCCTACCAAAGAGCTCCAAAAAACACAAAACCCCACAGACTATGACAGATCTGTGACTTGTCACCGACTGTTTTGCAGGGCTTTATTTTTTTCTGATCAGATATACAATTATTAACAGACTGTGTTAAGTCGGCAACAAATTGTTCACAATCAAGTTGTAGCTACATCTCAAGAATAATAAATGGAAACAAAATTAATCTAACCACAATTTCTAGTGTAGGAAAGAACCAACATAAAGTTATGAAACACAGACAATTTTTTTATGAAATATTTGTGCCCTATACTTTTTAGGTATCATGTCAAAATGGTATGTAATCGAAACCTTAACAGACATTTAAATATTAAACGTCTCTTTTATGAACCCTTTATAGTTGAGAATTACCTCTGTTACTGTTTCTGGTTTGGTCCTTGGGTTTTATGTTTTTCAGCTGTGGATTCTACTTTTTGATTCTTAGTTAATATAGTCATGTCTTGATTTATGTTTCATGTTTACTGTTGTTCTAATGTTTGCTTTGATTTTTTGTGTTTTTTTTAACTTTCAGATTCCTTTTTTGAATTGTTTATTCTAGTTTCATGGGAACCTTACTTTTTGTAATTGAGGGGGTTTTATTCCTATTCAAATCTATAGTTTTTAAAGTGCATTTCAGTTTTACAATTTTGTGTTCAAGTCTTGAGTTTTAATATTAGTCAGTTTAGTTCCTTCTGTGTTTCCCTGTCTGTTCCGCCATCCTTCTCAACTTACTGTAAGAACCTGTTCCAGTGTCTCTGTTGGCGTGTCTGGTGAGTCATCTTGGTCTGTGTTTGGTGTTTGTCTTTTTGTCATTTTCTGTTTTATTTTTAAGTTTAGTTTTCTTTCATAGCCTGTGTTAGCTTTCTTTCCTGTCTTGTCTTCCCCCAGATTCCCTGGTTGTTCTCTTGTTAATTACTGTCTTTTGTTCCCCTCCTGTTTGTCCTTCCCCATCAATCCTCTTTGTTTAAATAGTCCTGCGTTCCTTTTTGTCAAGGCATCTGTGAATGTTTCTTGGAGGACGGGGAAGAAAGGGGATTTAAGTGGCTTTCAAAGTGGCATGGTTGTTGGTGCCAGACAGGCTGGTCTGAGTATTTCAGAAACTGCTGGACTGCTGGGATTTTCCCAAACAACCATCTCTAGAATTTACAGAATGTATATAATATTCAGTGAGCAGTGAACCTTGTAGATACCAGAGGTCAGAGGAGAATGGCCAGACTGCTTTGAGCTTATAGGAAGGGAACAGTAATTTAAATAACTGCTTGTTATTACCAAGATATATATATACGAAGCACCTCTGAATGTATTTCAGAGTTGTTAAATGTGTATATATTATTAGTTTATTTATAAAAATAAACATTAGGTAGCGTCCCCTGTAGTGTAGTGGTTTGCACGTTTGTCTTACAAGCAAAAGGTCCCTGGCTTGATTCTAGGTAGGAACACAAGTCCCTCTCACCATGGAGGGTTGCATCTGGTGTAAAACCTCTGCTAAATTACTAATGCAATTAATCCACTGTGGTGATCCCTCGGTGGAGAATATAAGGGAGCAGCTGAGCGGTAAATTAAAAATTAGGTTTTAAAAATGATTATTATGTATCATATTAATAATTATTCATTATTTATAATTTTAATAATAATGTTGCTCTGTAACACTTCTATGCATCTGCCACACTAAAATATTAAACACATTTGGAAACATTTCCTGTGGCACCTAACATACTTCTAAACGTAAAATGTTCATGGTTGCTTGTAATGTGACGCTATCTGACAACAGAGGGCAGCAAAGCCCTGTCATTGGGATGCTGATTTCTAAAGGCTCTTTAACCAAACTTTATATTCTATACCACATAAAACAAATAAATCAACCCGTGGAATTTATCGAAGATATTTTTGAAATAATTTTTCTTCTTGTAGATTTAATTTTAATCATATCTCTTGCACAAAATACAGTGTGCAGCTTAGATAAGACTGAACATATTCATTTTCAGTTGCGGATTTCTCTACTGTTGTTTCTCAGCAGGTGTTCAAAAGGTCCAAAGGAGACGCACGACTTGCTCTTATTCTGCATAAAAATATTTTTTTGTAGTTCTCCGTTCATTTTAGCTGGATTCTCATTTTGACAGGGAAGCATACCAGGAGTTCATATTGTTTTACATCCATATAAGTATAGCTAGACTATGCAAAATATTAGATTTTTTAAACATAGACACATATGTTTAAAGTTCATAGATAATGGGAAAGTACATGTGTTGTAGATTATGTCAGTACTGTGTTTAGTCAGTAGTAGGTTATTGTTCTCATCTATCTTTCTTGCAGATGTGCAAAAGGAAAAAATAAAGTTTTGAAGTAAAGTGCACCGTCATCATCCTGCATGAAAAAATAATGTGCACTGAGAATTTGTAGCGGATCGAATGGAATTCCGTTTTGAAATATTTTTTTTTCTCATTTACAGAAACACAAAAAGGTTAGGCTGGAGGAAACTGCTGCTGATGGACACCCTAAGGTGAATATTTGCTACATTTTCACAGTTGGTTGATTTAAATAAGCAGCAACCGGTCAGTGACGGACACATCACCGCTGCGCCAAAAGGACAGTTCCATCTGCTCCGCTGAAAGAGCAGCGTCAAACAGGCACATCTGGAGTGATATTAGATTTAAGGTGGACGAATTCTGACCAAAGGAAAATCATCTGTAGGCAGCACTTTCTGTTAATTCGCATTTAGGCTCAGGATTTCCTGACGCGTCTGGAACGGAGTGTGGACGTTACCGTCGGGCATTAATTAGTGATTGGGTCGATCCCCTTATATAAAGGAGACGCGCCCACTGCTCTGCTCTGTCTCCACGCAAGCGAAGATGAGCTACGGATCTGAAGTCTTCTCCTCCTCCTCCTACCGGAGGATTTTCGGGGAATCTCCCCGTTATGCGTCCTCCCCGTCGCGCGCCGTGATTAACGCGCCCTCGCGAGGAGGTTACCGGTCCTCCTCTCTGTCCCGAAGCAACGTTTCATCTTTGGGCTCTTACAGCAGAAAGCCTGGCCGCTCCTTCTCTTCTATGCCACTGGAGACCTTCGACCTGACACAGAGCAGCGTCCTCAACAATGAGTTCAAAATCATCCGCACGAATGAAAAGGAGCAGATGCAGGGTCTTAATGACCGCTTTGCAATGTTCATCGAGAAAGTGCGCAACTTGGAGCAGCACAACAAAGTGCTGGAGACGGAGTTGGTCGCTCTGCGCCAGCGGCACACAGAGCCGTCCAGGCTGGCTGAGCTCTATCAGCAAGAGATCCGCGAACTGCGCTCCCAGCTCGATGAACTGAACGGGGAGAAGTCCCAGCTGATGATCGAGAGGGATAACATTGAAGACGACCTGCAGAAGCTCAGGGGGAAATATGAAGAGGAGTTCCGTGCCCGAGAGGAGGCGGAGGCCACCCTCAAGGCGTTTAAAAAAGATGTGGATGATGCTACCATGGTGCGCCTGGACTTGGAGAAGAAGGTGGAATCCCTCCTGGATGAGATCAATTTCCTCAGAAAGGTGCATGAAGAAGAGGTGGCCGAGCTGACAGACATGATCCAGGCCGCACAGGTGTCTGTTGAGATGGAGGTGTCCAAACCGGATCTCACCTCCGCCCTCAAAGAGATTCGCAGCCAGTACGAGTCCATGGCTTCTAAGAACCTGCAGTCCGCCGAGGAGTGGTACAAGACCAAGTTTGCAGATCTTTCTGAACAGGCGAACCGTAGCAACGAGGCCATCCGCGCCAGCAGGGAGGAAGTGAACGAGTTCAGGAGGCAGCTGCAGTCCAAGACCATCGAGATTGAGAGTCTGAGGGGAACCAACGAGTCACTGGAAAAACAGCTCCGGGAGATGGAGGATAGACACAATGCTGAGATTGGTAATTACCAGGTAATACTGTTGAAATGTTTTTGTCTCTTATAAATATTAAAATAAAAATTAGCTATTTAGTATCAAACTCATGAAAGTTTGTAGACACTAGAATTATTGGCTACTAGGTATATAGTTTTTCTTATACAAAAAAAGAATTGATATCGGTGCAACAATGATAATAATATCGGGGCAGCTGTTTTTGGTCGGCCTCTGTCCGTGGTGCTGAAACTCATTCCGCTGGGACTGTGCGCTCAGCTGCATCTGACAACGCCCACTGAGTGTATGTGAATGCTCCTAATGAGTAAAAATAATTTAAAAGTAGTACTCTCTTGATTGAGTGCTTTAACAAAAAATGTTGGAGGGCAAACAGTTAATCCATTTTTATGACTGAAATTCCCAACTACACCATGCACCTATTAACAATAGGATTGACAGAGGTCTTTGTTTAGCACTACAGCAATTCCTCTGTAAAAGTATGGTTACACATGATTATCTTTTTCTTTTTAAATAATGAATTCTGGCCTACGCCCTTATTTGTTTGTATTTTTTCCCTAGGAAAGCATGGCAGAGCTGGAGAATGAGCTGAGGACCACTAAGAGCGAAATGGCTCGTCACCTGAGGGAGTATCAGGATCTGCTGAATGTCAAGATGGCACTGGATATAGAAATTGCAGCATACAGGTATGTTTATTCTCTTAAATAAAACTTGATATTAGCTTCTCTCTACGCTATTTCCTTCCCTAAATCCTTTCAATTTATCACACTCTCTGCAGGAAACTACTGGAAGGAGAGGAGACCCGCATCGGGACAGGCATCACCTATCCCAGCCCCTCCATAAGTGCGGGAGCTGGGCAGGGCTACAGCTACCAGACCCGCATTTACACCAGCTCCGGCAAGAGCTCCAAGAAGGAGGGCAAGGACGAGGAGCAGCAGAGCAAGTCCGGCGGCAAGGTGTCCCAGCATGAAGTTTATGAGGAGACAGTTGTCACCACCAAGAAGATGGAGAAGCAGCAAGATGATATTCCCACTAATCAGAAAAACTAAGAGCCTACTGTAAGCTTGTCGTTGACCCCTAAAGCTTCCCTTTGCCTTGCCAACCCGTACCTCTCTTCATCCCCCATCCTGAAAGCATAGTAAGATTGTCCTTCATATCTGAACTAGTGTGTGTTGGATGTGATTAGAGTGCAGGATCTACAGGTTTGTTTTATGTTGGTATTCTTGTCCCCTTTGCCCCCTCAGGTGTCACCCCCCACAGGAAATCCATTATAACACTACTATAACCATCACAACATACAAAACCCCAGTACATCTGTTCTCTCTTGTTCTCAGCTTCAAACAATTCCAAGCACTTAGGTAGCATCTCTTACAGGAGTATGGTCTTTCACAGTACATCATTCTACTGGTCTTTCTCACTAATCAATATGTACCGACACACAGTAGATAATAACAAGAACTCTGGTTGTGCATTTCTTCCACAAGCTGTGAATTATTCTCAACACATTCCACGCTATGGCAAAAAAGACCGAAAACACATCAGCTGGTAAGGGTCTGTACCCACTTATAAAATATGAATATAATTATTACTCTTTAGTAAAAAAACACACTCTATATAAGAAACCAGCTAATATAAACAATAATAAATGATAATGTCTTGCTGAGCCATTGCTTTGAGTCTCTTAAATCAAACTTTTTTTTATTGCTGGGGGTTTGAGTGCAACCCAATCAGTTGAAGGAGTGGAGCATTGACCCTTTTGGACTTCCTGGTAAAGTTTTAAAACAACAAACAAAAGAGCGTTACTATAGCTCAGACTTAGACAAACAAACAAAAAAAATATATAATTTAGGCATAATTTACATGGTGTACAGAGATGACATGCTTGCATAGAATGCATCAGCATATAATTCATTCAAGACATTTTTTGTTGTTGTTTGAAGTTGAAGCCATTGTCCATCATCATCATCAAAAACTTTTAATGACTGCAATAGATATGTAGTAGGCCTTTAGGTTAGATTTGAGACTTAGAGAATGAAGTTAATATAAGAAAAGGTGTCTTTTGTAAAGCTCACTGAGCTGAAGACTGAATTATAAACTACATTGTAGCACAAATGCATGAGATTCATCATGATCCATCCATATGGGTGTGACGTCTTGTACACATGGACTGTATGACACCATTTCCATTGAAGCACATTGAAACCCAACCATTATTACCATATCACTCTTTGAGCAGTCTGAAGAAAACCATGCCAACAAAAATGAAAATAATTCAAGTTTAATTCAAACTTACCATACCATGATGTGTTTAAAACAACTCAACCTCTCTCTTTTTAACTGTGGCCATGACTGGATAAAACGCCTGTTGTAGTTTGACCTTACCACTAGAAATCCTTCAGTAGCTTATAAGAGACTTGTAGCTTGTTTTTTCTGCTTGTGCACTGCCAACTCTAACACAGCTGTCTTTATTCTCTTGCTGCTGGTCATGGTGATCCATGCCCTGACAAACTGCACTAACACTAAGAATGGTAACAAAAACTACTGCTAGTACTGTACTATGTGTGTTTATATCTCTACACAGTGGCCTATCATAACTGGAATTGTGTGTTGGGCGAGAACAGCAAGTGTGAAAGCTGGGCATTTTGTTTTATAGATTAATGAATTGTATGAATTACAACATAAAACAGTAGGAATATCTCAGAAGAACTTACAAACACACATAAACAGCATGTTATAGTATGCACTATAACAATGGATGAATTATTCATGGCTGCAAATATCAAGCCTTTATCCTAACACTGTAAACCTAAAGAGCTTTCATGGATGTCTGAAGAAAAATGTCACTTCTACAGCACTGCCAAACTTTTCTAAATGCACATTCTTTGGAAAATAATTATCTGTACATCACCAATTCAAAACCAACAATCAATATCTAGCCATACTGTAGAACAAATACTGTAGGATGTAAACTGCCTTAAAACACCAGCAGCTTCTGGCCATGTGTTTGATGCATATGACTCTGTTCAGTGGGTGTTTAACCATTATAATCTCTTTCGTAGTACTTATTATAGCTGCAGTGACAACAAAAGCATATGGATTGAATGTAGTTGACATGCTTTTCTCTTTACTATTACTTACGTATTGCTGTATGACACCATATCAATAAAAACTTGAAATAACTGGGGCTCCACATGAGTTCATTGTGTCTCTTTGAAAGATACCATCTACTTTGGGGAAGGGTGCTCTAATGGAAAGTATACAAAAATGATAGTTTCCACTCATATAGTCAGAGTGATACAGGTACACATTATTCATATCCATTGCCTAGACCCTTATTACACTAGTTTAATTAGTGAAAATGTATGATTAGTAACAAGCTCAGTATTTAATAGGAGAAGTTACATTTTATGTTTTTCTACACTGCATTTTAGTGGGAAGAATTGTGATTTTTTGCATAGTGATTGAAAAGTTACCCTGGAAATGTAGGTATCTAAGCCTGTTATGTATTGGGGCAGCATACTGAGAGTAGCGGACACCAACAGACTCAACAAGCTGATCCACAAGGCCAGTGACATCATAGGTGTGGAGCTTGACTCTGACCTTGGTGTCATAAAAGGGGATGCTGCCCAAGTTAAGGACAATATTGGACAATTCTTCACACCCTCTCCATGACGTGCTGGACAGGCACAGGAGCATGTTTAGCAGCAGACTTATTCCACCAAGATGCACCACAGAACACCACAGAAAATCATTCCTACGTGTGGCCATCAAACTCTTTAACTCCTCCCTGTGACTCCTTGACCAGTTTCATATTATATATATTCAGATATTGTATAAATATTGTATTCAGTTTTTAACTTTAAAGTTATTTGTGTTACATATTGCAATTCATACAGACAGGTTTATTTGTTTATATTTTGTAAACATAACTTTCTAACCGCTCAAATTTATATCTATTGCCTTTAAAAGTTCTATTTATTTTATATCTAACTGAGTGTCTGTAACACAAAACGTTGTCCCCCCCTGGGATTAATAAAGTATTCTGATTCTAATTCTGATTCTGAAAATACAATCAATAAATAACCTATAAGGCATAATTACCAGTTAAGAAAGGAAAGGAAACTCATTTTATCTGTGAAGGTAATTTTTTTTGGACTGATAGAGGCTGGAAAGCAATTTCACCTTGAAGCTGTATTTTTATCATCTTGCTTCTCAGGGCTACCATGAAGATGTGCATTGCAAAGATATGATAGATTTCTGAAGGCTGTACAGTGCATTGACCTTTGTACCCTAATTCCTACCTCACACACTAACACAAACAGAATCCCAGACCTTGGGACCTTAGACCTTCTGGATTGTCCGTTACAAGTCCATCACGCCTCTTGCCCACGATCTGGGTGGGACAGCGTCAGTGCATGTGCATGCATGATGCACCCTGCAGTTCTTCAAAGATTTATACCCCTGCAATGCTGCTGAGTGGAACCCTTGAGGTGAAACACCACTGTAAAAGCCCTGTTACAAAACAGCCTTCCCTCTGTTTGCTTCAAACTTGAAGAGTGCTTCAACTTTCTATTTTAAGTTTCACCTTAGCCACCCTCTCCCTACTTCACAACCTTTGAAAATGCATAAGAGCTTTGCAAGGCTATAAAATCATGTGAAATATTGTACTGCCTTCTACTGTGTGTAAATGACTCCTGTTGGAAACACTGTCCAATCTGGGATTCATTTGAAGTTTACTGCCAAAAGCTATCAGAGCAGGTTGTGCCTGCAGTCCCACTGCAATCAGTTTGCATTGTAGTTGGCTGATTTCTCAAGTGTGTGATTCTGTAATTATTGCATTATGCTTCAATTAACACCCTTGCAGGACTGTACAAACTGATTCTACAGTACATAAAAAATATGGTTTTCTCAAATAAATAATTACATCACATTACAGCAACACTGCTCTGCTGTCTTACTGTAAGACATACTGTGCAAGGTTTAGACACAGAGAGATTACATTTTTAATAACCATGCAGTATAACCACTGAGGCATCTCTTTGGCCCCAAATTAATCCTGCAGCATGACAATGACCGTTAAAAAAAAAAAAATTATTTATACACTAAATCTTATACCTAAAATTACCACAACATTATTTTTGAAGACACGCTGGCTTTACTTTAAACACTTGCATAGCTCAGGTGGTAGAGAGGGTTTTAGTGAGCAGCCCCTCCACATGATAATGCTACTGATGTCTGCAAGTTGTTAGTGTGTGCACGGGTGAACAAGAAACACAATGTAAAGCACTATGCTTGATCTCTAAGCTTAAAAAAATTCTATGTAAGAGCAGCCCGTTTACCATGTACATCAAGCAATGCCTTGTTTCTACCACTCACTGAATATTAATAACCATAAAATTAAAAATATTCTACAGGTCTTATACATCGTTTTACAACCCCAATTTCAAATGGTTGGGGCTGTAAGTAAAATATAAATAAAAACCCAGTGTAATGTTTTGCAACGCTCATAAACCAATATTTTATTCACAAAAGAACATAGAAAATGTATCAGATGTTGAAAGTGAGACATTTTACTATTTCATGAAAAATACTAGCTCATTTTGAACATAGCTCAAAAAAGTGGAAAGGACCATGTTTACCAGTGATTTGAGATTTGCAAATCATTATATTGTGTTTTTATTTATATTTTACACATCGTCTCAGCCTTTTTGGAACTGGGACCATACAGACATTTACCCAATTTACCCATTTACTGTCAATCTTATATACAGTATGAAATAATTTTAGGATCTCCCTCTGAATTTTGAAATATCATCTGGACATGCACACTCCTCACTGACTGTGGCAGCCAATATTCATGTCTTCATCTTTGCAGTTTTGAAGGATAAAAATGGCTGTGTTGAGGGAGAAGCATGTTTTATGCTCTGTCTGGTGATAAGTGTTGGTGTGGGGCTGTGACGGGGGATGGAAATGAGAATCAGGCTGTGCAGCAAGCTGGCTGTGCCCATAAATTTCACCACTTTGTCAGCTTCTCTGGATCAAAGCCATTTCTCTTCACTGGACTGAGGTGTCAGCTCTGCAGACATATTAAAGTCTGTGTAAGCATGACCTTTCACACACAAAGAGACACCCAGAAACCTACAAGGGCAGCATTTTGTGGATCTATCAATTTCCATTTTCAAGAAATGAAAATAGATCTAATACAATATGTACAGGAAAAATATTTTTTTAATTGGTTAGCCTTGGGATTATGGGAGTGTATGTTGCATATGACACAGTAAAATCTCCTGTTTTTGCATGGTGACCACAAAAACAGAAACATACACTCACAGTATCTGCTTTTTCTTATTCAAAACACTGGCTATTGTTAAAAAAAATAGCGTAGTTATGCACATCCCAGTCATTGTACCAGTAAACACAGTGTTAATTTGAGTTAGTGCTGCTGTTGCCTTGGAATTTGTTGCTAACATCTTGCTGTGCTCTTGCAGCCTTGGGGAGTGACCGCTCTAAGGGAGACAGAGCTCCTCTTGTCTAGACAAAATAGAGCCATAAAGCATGGGCAGATAAAGAAAAAATGAATAAGACAAATAAAACCAATAAATTAAAGACAGTAATTTTGTCACATTTAAGATAATGGATCATGGAGGTAGATGTCAACTGAATGAGTCAGAACTGTCTGGTTGCTGAAATTAAAAATATCTACCTGATAAACAACTTAATTTTCAGTGGTGAAATACATTTCCATTTTATATTAAATGACCAATTCTAGCTACTTTTCTGTCTGGCAGAATGTGCTGAATCATTTTGAGGCAGGCCTTGTGTGTGGCATGGCGTTCTCTCTGTTAACCAAGCCATGACGTTGTAGATTTTTTCTTCCTCTGTGCTAATAATAGCAGAGACAGAGCCAGAAGAGCCAGACAGCCAGACAGACAGAGTGAGGGAAAATGTTTTTTCCCCTGAACAAAGGAGAAGGTTGTAGCTTTTTTTAACCTCACTTTTAGCTTATGTGTGAATGGATATGAGGTACTGGGTGTATTCAACCTGAGAAATGTATTTACATTTGCTGGAAATTCTGTCTCGTTATTTATTAAATGGAGTGGCCACCACTATCCCTCAAGTATTTTGAGAGAATTTCACACGCAAAGAGACACCCAGAAACCTGGGTGAGAGCATACAGATATGCTCTATGTTTTATTTTTAATTGTTCTTTAACCGAAAGACTACAAAGGCTAAAACCATGCATTTGGCAAGCTTTATATTTCACATTTAACACATATGGTTACAGAATCTAAATTTTTGGAGAAATTAGGAAATTTAACTTGTATACTAACTGGACCGTTTGAAGAAACTGACATCTAAATAAAAGCAGAGCTAAGCTGTTGCATCTTTCAAGGGGTAGTATTGGATAAGACCTACAGTTGAATCCTAAGGTTTCTGGACAATGACAACATTTTTTGTACCATTGCCTCTGTATAAAAATGTGTCACTGTCCAAAAGCTCATGGACCTAACTGTACAAACATTTTAAGAATCCCTTTTTCATCAAGAGGGCCAGCACTTGTTTACTGAATACATCCCAGTGACAGACCCTTTGAGCTCAGCATCATTCATTAAGTACAAACATTCAATGGCCACTTTATTACATACTAATTGCTGGTACAGGGTTGGACCCTCTTTTGTCTTCAGAACTGCCTTAACTGTTTGTGGCATAGATTCAACAAGGCGCTGGAAACATTTCATAGAGTTTTTGGTCCATATTGACATGAAAACATCACTCAGTTGCTGCAGATAAATCAGCTACACATCTATAATGTGTTCAAGGAACGAGCTTGAGATGATTTGAACTTTATGGCATGACTTGAAGCAGCCGACAAAAATTGGGTGCACTGTGGTCCTAAAGGCATGGAAGAAGGATTCTGGCTCTACTATCTAAATGTTGCAGAAGAAATTAAGACTCATCACCAGGCAATGTTTTTCCAGTCTTCTACTGTCCAATTTTGGTGAGCCTGTGTGAACTGCAGCTTCAAGTTCCTGCTCTTAGCGGACAAGGGTGGTACCTGGTGTGGTCTTCTGCTGCTGTTGCCCATTTGCTTCAAAGTTTGACATGTTCTGTGTTCAGAGATGCTCTTTTGCATACTTTGGTTATAATGAGTTTTTATTTGAGTTGCTGTTGCCTTTCTATCAGCTCAAAGCAGTCTGGCCATTCTTCTTTGACCAGTGGAATCAATAAGGCATTTTCACCCAGAGATCTGCCACTCAATGGATATTTTCTCTTTTTCAGACCATTCTCTTAAACTTTAAAGATGGTTGTGAGGGAAAATCCCAGTAGATCATCGGTTTCTGAAATACTTAGACCAGCCCATCTTTCACTGACACCCATGCCACGACATTTAAATCACCTTTGTTCCTGATTCTTATACTCAATGGGCTGCTGCCAAGTTTAAATGTGTGCATTAATGAGCAGTTGAACGGGTATACCTAACATAGTGGCAAGTAAGTGTACATGTAAACACCATTTGTACTGAGTGTTATGGCTAATAATAGGATTTATATGTACCTTTATAAACTAAAAGGCAAATAAACAAAGCGAGTACACAATCGAAGTACAGTATCTCTGTTGATATAATTTACATACATTATAGAAACAATATTCACTAAAACAAAAAAGGATGGAACTAAAATATATGAAGAATTAGAAACCTTCAAAAATATCAAAGAAATTAAGATTTTTTTTCACAACAGCTTTCCACAGATTTTACTTCACTTCACAAGCAGACAGAAATAACACACTATGTGCTTGAAACACATTACACCAGGAGTCTCTTCTTTCTTCCTTTTTTGTGTGAAATCTTTTTATCTTTTCCTCAGGTGCCGGAAAGTGTGATTCATTGCTTCCTCCAGTGATTAAACGGATGTGGGAAGAAAAAACCCTCACTGTTAGACAGGAAAATTTGAGATGAAATGGTAAAAGGTGGTTATATTTAGCTCTCAGGTGACTGGATCAGAAGGTGGTAAGGAAGAAGGAACTTGGAGAAGCTGGTATGTGCATTGTAAGTAGCTGTACTGAAGCTCTGCAGACTGCTAATGACGCTGCATTGGATGCACCTGAGGCACAAAATGTTACTGTGGAGATGCATATAAATAAATAAATAATGTGCATGCCCTTCAGAAATTTCAACTCACATAGGAATATTTTGGAAAATCAGATTTTGTTTAGCATTTTCTCTTGCCTCTTACAGCTAGAGCTCCAATTTATGCATGAGGTCTCCCCCATAAATTAAAAAAAACACCCACTAACAGAATCTATTGTGACTATAGAGTATATGCTGTTTTCCACGTTCATTTTAATGGAAAATGCTGCACATGTCCACGAATTTGTTTATATATCAGTACATATCCGATACAAATAAACTGTTTCTCAGCCTTTTGCTGGTACATTCGCTGCATCGTTTTAGGGTTGTTTTGGTGCATTTATTGTAAAACTCTTCAAAAAGAAAGGTCACTTCTGACTACAAACCAGTGCAACTAATGTATACAGTAAGAAGAAGAAGAAGAAGAAGAAGAAGAAGAAGAAGAAAAAGCAGAAGAAGAAGAAGAAGATACTTTTACATTCTTTTTTTTTTTTAGTTCTTATGTATGCACCCGTTTTACATACACTAAAACACAGTAGACCCAGTAATATGCAGTGTTTTTGAAAGAGATTCAGAACAAGATAACCTGTTACAGGCTCCAAGAAGCCTCTAGGGCACCTCAGCAGTGCTGGGGAGGGGGTGAGCCCACACTTCTCTGGTCTTCAGTCCACCTACATATACATGGGTCCAGGACAGGGTCTTAAATTGGCAGATCTTGTGGAGGCCTCCAGATCTCAGATGGCTACAGCAACCCTCTGGTTCCCAACCAAATCCTCAGACGGACTGAGCCACTGCCACCCCCCCCCCCCCCCCCCCCCCCCCCCCCCCCCTA
>VUQH01033849.1:56977-86101 GCA_015106775.1 Etroplus canarensis | reverse complement strand
CAAAAAAAAAAAAAACCAAAAAAAAAAAAACAAGAATTTTGGAACATTGTTCCAAGATGTTTGGCCATAATGCACAGCACCATGCTGGTGGCAACCAAACACAGCATATCAGCACAAACATGTCATACCAAAAGCACAGTGGTGATTTAGGCTTTTATTTTTGCAGCCAGGGGACCGGGGCACCTTGTGGTCATTGAGTCTACCATGAACTCCGTATACCAAAGTATTCTCCAGTCAAAATGTTAAGCCATCTGTCCAACAGCTAAAGAGTGGTATAAATTGGATCGTGGAGCAGGGCAATGATCCCAAGCACACCAGCAAATCTCTCATCAGAATGGCTGAAATAAAAGGAATCAAGGTGTTGCAATGATCCAAAGTCCAGACCTCAACCTGATTGAAATGCTGTGGTGGGATCTTTAGGGAGCTGTGCATAAACAAATGTCTGTAAACCTCAATGAACTGAAGCAATGTTGTAAAGAAGAGGATGAGTGCACCAAAATTCTTTCACAACAATGTAAGAGACTGATAAAGTCATGCAGAAAATGATAACTTTTCTGTATGATATGTATCGCAACTATTGGTGGTTCTAAAAGTTGTTGAATCATGGGGTGCATTTAGATTTTCACGACTGCTTAGAGTCCTGTGAAAACTTTCTTTTTCACATGAATATTATATCTAGCTAACAAATGTTAACCAGTAAGCAATGCTAAGTTGTTTTCTTTTGCTTGTATCCAGCCGTGCTCTAGTGATCTGGATATTTTATATTTCCGTGAAATAAACATGTCCTTTATAGTTTTGTCATTATGTCCATATTATTATCAACTCCCAAAAATTTTTGGTCTTAAAAATAACACATGAAAGCATCATGCAGACAGAGTGCAGCTGTTAAACCACACCCACTGGAGGGTAAAACAATTGTAATAAAAACATTACCTATAGCTCCCTGAAATATTTACATTCCACTTCAATACAGGCTTTCACACTTTCTAAAGGTTTAGCTTCATTTATATGGATAAAGTAGCCTAAAACTGGCATTTTACCAGCACTGATAAAATGGTTATTGTGCATGTCAGCATACTGGCTAACAGATCTCACATTGTTCCCACTCTTTGTGCGGCTGCCTCTTTTCTCATTGTAACCACTTTCATGTCCTGGTGAAAGGCTCAATTTGGGGGGATTTGCAGCTTATAAAAGCTTAGCTTCTGGGTATTTACCTCTTGGTAGTGCATCCCACTATACTGCAGCTTTTAAGCATTTTTTTGCTTTTTGCTAGCTGTTGGAATTGGCAAGTAGCTTCCTTTATGCAGTGATTTCCAAACCTACCTGCCTATATCGCCAGTGTCTTTCCCAAAATATCCTCACAGTGTCAGCAATGCTATCTTAATTCACGTTGTCAAGGAAAAGGGTTATAAAGACAAGCTATACATGAATTTATTATTATTGTTGACTGGGTATAAAATAATTTAAAGGTGAGGTTTCATACCTGAATTCACTGTAATGAATTGACTCCACAAGCACACTTTGGTGCTGCTGTGCAGTGCTCAGTGCTCCTGTCTTTCCATTAGTGAGTGGTTTTAAATGCATTTTTGCCCATACGAGGACCGATTGGAGAGTGACAGAAGGATAGAAATGACAGACACTGGCAACCAAAATGGGACAGGTTCCTAGCAAGAGTGAGGAGAGTGACTTTTCAGGGAAGCGTGTGTGAAGGAAGTTAAGCAGCAGAGAAATGGCCAAGAGTAAATGTCACATTGTAGCGTGGGGAATGTCAAAACAACAGAACAGAGAGGCTGCCATTGCATGAGGAAAGCTGACAGTTTGAAAGAGAAGGAGCACAAGTGGCACTGAGTCCCCCTTCTCCCTCCTCATGGCAGCCTAATTTGCACTGCTACATATTTAATGTAGCTTTTCCTCTTCCACATCCTCTGGCACCCATAGAACAGGTAATAGAGCAGCCCCACCACTCACCCCTCTTTTTGTGCACCACTGATTGAAACTTTTTTATTCTGCTACAATTCATAGGCGTACAGGCTTTATTAATACGTGTATGTTTTTTAGAAGACATTATCTGGACATGTCAGAAGAGGCAGTTGCCTTTAAGGAATGTTTTACTCTTTTCCAAAATTTGCATATTCCCTTATTGCATAATATTGGTTGGTTAAGTCAGCATACTTAAAAATAAATTGAAGCATGTTTGTGATTGTTTTGTCTTTCCTATGATTTTTTTAATTACTCTTTATTCGCAATCTTCTACTGCCTGCGGTCACGATCACTCTTGCATCTGTCTTTTTAGATGCAGTTACAGCACACTTAAAAGATAAAATTAGTAATACTTGTTATGTATATTTGTCTTTTTATTAGAATTCCCATGAAAAGACCCACAATCAGCAATGGGTTGAGTCCACAAACAAATGCTGTCTGTGCAACCGCAGATTATGTTTTCCTTAGACAACTGCAGTGTGCAACCAGTTGAGCTGTTGTGATTTTTGTGCAGTATCCTAACCCATTATGCCACACGGATACCCCCAGCAAAGCTCTGTGGTGAATCAAAAACAATTGAAAACACAAGCCAGACACATAATTCGTTCCCAAATACACCATCCTGGTCTCATAAATGCTCAGCATTTATTCCCCAGATGAAACTAGTCTCAGATAAAAGAAGTATGTTATACATAGCCATTTAAACAAATTTAATTATTTATTTGTGAGTGATTTTTATAGATTTGTATTTTCAGTAGCAGCAGCTGGCTTGGGACTGTGTGCCACTGACAGGGTAGGGCAGTCAGAAGGGATTGAGAGCTGAACTAATACGCTGCAGGAAGGTCTTTTCATGGCATTTGCTGAAAATGGAGAACGATAAAGAGTAACACCAGCCTCGTGCATTAAAAGATGAATACTAATAACTTTTACAGCTGCTAGCTCTTAGTATCATTAGCAGCGTTAAAGCATTGAACACTGATGTAAAAGTTGGAAACATTTTAAGCCCTCAAAGGCTTTTTGTTGGAAATTCAGCTGCTCCAACCTTACACCTACGCTACACTCATGTCCTGTTTGATATTGTGTGTGTTCATACATTCAGTTCTTTATCTTCAGAAGTCATTAACAGTTGTCCACTCCACAGATTTCTCCAAACAAGCCACAGTTCTGACCCGCGGTTGGTTGTTGGATACAGTTGCAACCTACACCCTTCAAAACTACAACAATTACACAACATGACCTTTGGAACATGGAGTTCATCCTACAGCTTTGCATTGACACTTCGTGGTGCCTTTTACTCTTACGTTTTTAATGTCCCCCTGTCATTCATATATGTTGTGTATATATCCATGATAAGATGTGTATATAAAGTTCACTCAACAAAAGATATCTGAATTGAGTTTTCCTTTTGTTTTAGGACACAAATATCAGTGCTGCCTATGATGATCACACAGTACCTGTTAATGATCTAAATACTACAGACATAATGCAGCTCCTGACATAATTTGTTGACTGACAATGAGCAAAGTATTAGTTGTTATGTCTTTGTGAGTCTGTATGTGAATTTTTGAGCTTACATCTAGGGTAAGCTGCCTTTAAGACCAGGTTAAGGAAGTGATTTAGTTGGCAGACTCACCACACTACTTGCAGTTTAATTTCCAGTGTTCACTACATGTTGTCTCCCGTTTTATAATAAGCTAAGCTCTTCCTTATATTCTTCTCCAGTGCCCCCACTGCTTTTCAGTGGTTGCAGATCCCCTGGTGTATGCCAGCTTTCTAATGATGGCAGACATCCTTTAGTTTTCCTGGACATTTTTTGTAAACTGGAACCTGTTCTTCACTGGATTTTCTTAAATTATTAAACAGGTGCCGTGTGGGAATAAAATGGGCCACAAGATTTATAAAAATTGGCCCAATAAGGGCAGATAAAGTACTCATTTCACATGCTTTATCTTGATAACAGTCTAAAATATTTAGATTGCTGTTTAAAATAATAAGTAATAAAATGTAGAAAGACTAATGTTATTGTAACATTCTCACACTACGATAATTGAAGTTTACTTAAAGGAAGTAAATTTGTCATAGCTGAGTTTCACACCTATAGTGTGAATGCTTCCTGAAGAAAAGTAAACAATCTGCCTTGACTTGTTAACAATAAGCACTCAAATAGACAAACTTTATTTTTTTGACCTGCTCATGTTCTTCCCATTGCATTTATTCTCATGTACTTCCTGCTTACACACTTAAAAGTGCTATTGTAGTAGCACTGGCCTTTTTAAATTATTTCTTTTTGAGCTAGTAATTTTCTACAAAATGTGAACTTACCACATTGGCTCACAGGTGTCTTTTTGAACATTAGATATATTTTGAGTTTTCTAATTTGTTAGATTTTTTCTTTTTCTGAAGTTAACCCATACATTTTATGTAAACAAGTAAATGTGGGGAAATCCCTTGCGAGTAGTTCACATAAAACGTGAAATGAAACAGTGTTAATGAAATAAAATACAGTTGCAGTAATTCTTGAAGTATTTGGACATTAATGCAGTTTGCACAATTTTGGCTCTATATGCCACCATATCAGGCCTAAACAATTAGGATGCAACCGAAAAGCCAACTTTCAGCTTTAACTGAAAGAGTTGAACAACTGCATAAACTGTCAAGGAATTTACTTAATCGTAAATTCCCATGTTTTATGCTACACTGCTTAAAAAATTAACGGAACAGCTTGAAAACACATCAGATCTCAATGAGGAAAAAAATCATGCCGGATATCTATACTAATATGATCTGGGTAATGTAATAGGAACGAAGGTTGCCACATTGTTTGATAGAAATGAAAATGATCAATTTACTGTAGGCTGAATTCAAAGACACCTCGAAAATTAAAGTGAGAAAATAATGCAGCAGGCTAGTCCATTTTGCCGAAATTTCATTGCAGCTACTCAAAGTGATAGTTGTATGGACCCCCATGTGCTTGTGTGCATAACTGACAATGTTGGGGCATGCTCCTAATGAGGCGACAATACTGAACTAATTGGACAGACTGAGGTGCAGCCTGGTGGGATGGACAGAAACATGATGCAAAACTAGTGAAAAAGCAGTCAGAAGAGATGAGGGGAAAAAATGTCAGTGGCCTCCATCTGTAAAACCAATCCTCTTTTGGGGGTCATCTTATTGTTGCCCCTCTAGTGCACCTGTTGTTGATTTCATTAAGACCAAAGCAGCTGAAACTGGCCAGATTTATATCGCAGAAGTTTGAGTTACTTTCTGCTGTACTGTATGTTGTATGTTGAGAATCCTTTGCAGGCATCAAAGATTGTATTTCCTTCTTAGTGATGCTTTGCCAGGCATTTATTACATCTGTCTTGTGTTAAAAGAACTAAAATCGGCTGTTTTTCCACAGGTCTTGATGCATTTATTTTTATCTTCTGTACATTAAATGCATTCCTGATTTGTCTGTCAGGTGATTGACTTGGCCTTACTATTCTTGAGACTGATTACTCCTTTGCACTTTGTTGAATCCTCTGTATTTTCTCTTGTGAAATCATTTCTTTATGTTAGACTTTGACAATGATAAACATGCCTCCTGTTGTTTTTCATCTGGCTGGATGTTATGGACCAATTTCTTTATCATTGGAAAGGACTCTGGGATCATCCACCACTGTCATCTTTTATAGACATGCAAGCATTTTTATGCATCTTAATGGCATTTTGTTATCCTCAAACAGTGGCAGGCATGTTTTTTCTCTTTTTTTCTATTTCCAGTCTACGCTATCTGGCTCCTGGGTGCATAATAGACAAAATGGGCAGATTTTAAAATGATAATACGGTTGCTCCCAAAATGTAGAGCTGTACAACTTTCTGTGAAGAACTATATAACCAAAGAAACAACTCCAGAGAACCTTCAAAAGTCAAGCCACGATACAGAAGAAGTACCCCAATTATGAAAGAAGAAATAGAAAAGGTGCTGAAAGAAATGAGCAAGAACAAAGCACTGGTAATTGATGAAATCACAAGCGACATCATGATACTAGGAGGAGAACCAGTAATTGAGTTCTTGAAAATAATTTTCAACCAAGTTATTTCTACAAGGAAAATTCCTAAAAGCTGGAAAGAGGCCTAAATTGTCATTCTTTTTAAAAAAGGAGACAGAACAGATATAAAAAGACCAATAAGCCTCCTACCACATATCTACAAAATATTTACTAGAATACTACAAAGAAGAATGGAAAAGATCCTCGATGAGAAACAACCAAGAGAACAGGCTGGATTCCGAAGAGGCTATTCAACAATCGACCACCTGCAAGCCATAAACCAAATAATAGAAAAATCAAATGAATTCCAACTGCCATTGTTCATCGGATACATAGACTATGAAAAAGCCTTTGATTCGGTAGAGCATTTCTCAATATTTGAAGCTCTGAGAAAAATAGGAATAAATGGACACTACATCCAAATATTAAAAGACATTTACACAGACGCCAAAGCAAGGATACATCTTGGTAATCTTATATCAAGAGAATTCGCAATAAAAAGAGGGGTACGTCAAGGAGATCCAATATCACCGAAACTGTTCATAGTAGCCATGGAAGAAGTCTTTAAGAAATCTGAACTCAATGACAAAGGACTGAACATAAATGGAGAGATATTGACAGAGCTAAGATTTTCAGATGATGTTGCAGTACTGACCAGAAGTTTGGAAGACACGGAACATCAACTACATGTTATTAATAAAAATAGCCAGAAGATCGGACTAAAAAATACATAAAGGAAAAACTAAATTTACAACAAACCAAGAACAAAGAAAGAAATTAATGCTAGAAAATGAAGAAAGTGAACAAGTTAAAAGCTATAAATACTTAGGACTAATGATCACTCCTAAAGAGACATTAAATGAAGAAGTCATGTGCAGAATAAGGGCAGCATGGACAAGTTTTGGAAAGATGAGAGAGATATTTTTAGATAAAGAAATGCCTCTAAACTTGAAAAGACAAGTATTCAATCAATGTATATTACCAACCCTAACATATGGATGCCAAAACATGGGCATCAACAAAGAGAATGATGGACAGATTAAGGAAAACACAGAGGTTAATGGAAAGAAAAATGAACATAATGAACATAACTCTAAGAGACAAGATCCCAAACAAAACGATTAGAGAAAAGACCAAACTACTAGATGTGCCAACAACAATAGCAACTCTCAAATGGAAATGGGCAGGACATGTAGCTAGACTCAAGGATAATAGGTGGACAATCCATACAGCAGAATGGCAACCAAAAACAAAAAGATGAAGAGGAAGACCAAGGAAGAGATGGGCAGATGACATCACAGCCAAGGAAGTCTGAAGTGGAGGGCTACATCCTGCAATGGATGGAGACAACCTAACTAAACTGAACTGAACTGTACTGTTCTTGCAAATATTTTCGACACATCATTTTTTGTATTTTTGGGTGTATATGATTTATATCTTAAGTTCATTTTTTTTATATTTCTATTTTTCACTTACTATGCTTTTATATATTATATATATTATAATATATGTATATTTATATGTATCAGCCTGATTGTGAATCAATGCACAGAAATTTCATTCCAATGTTTGCTGACTGGTGTATGTTTCTAATGACAATAAAGTAACTATTCTATTCTATTCTATTCTATTCTATTCTATTCTATTCTATTCTTTCCTGTTGGACATATGATGCAATATGCTTCAGATTGCTTCATTTCATAAGCTGTTACTTTCCTTCTCCATACTTTTCTCTTTCCATCATTCTGGTACAAGTTCATCTTGTTTTTATTTGTCCACAGATTTTTTTTTCAGACTCAATCCTTTATTAATCCCAGGGGGAAAACTGCTTGCATTAAAGATGCCTCATAATGAATGAATGAATGAATTAATTAATTAATAAGGACATGAACAGACAGAAATGAATCTGTAAAGACTGTATAAACCAATACATAAAAAGTGCAACCGCCAAAATAGGAAATATGAATATGTATGAAAAACAGAAAAAGGAAATAGAATAAAATAGCCATAGTGTACAAATTATGTCCATTAAGTATTATTATACAGATATGGCCAAAGTAAAATAGTCCAGTTATTTAAAGAAGGAGCTGTAAAGTTTGATGGCCACAGGTGGATTTCCTGTGGCGTTCTGTGGTACATCTCAGTGAAATGAGTATGCTGCTGAACGTGCTCCTGTGCCAGTCCAGCACGTCATGGAGAGGGTTTGAAGGATTGTCCAATATTATCTTTAACTTGGACAGCATCCTCCTTTCTGACACCTCCATCAGAGAGTCAAGCTCCACACCCACGATGTTACTGGCCTGGCAGATCAGTTTGTTGAGTCTGTTGATGTCAGCTGCCCTCAGTATGTTGCCCCAGCATAGTACAGCATAGAGGATGGCACTGGCTACCACAGACTCATAAAACATCCTGAGCATCACCCAGCAGGTATTCAAGGACCTGAGTCATCTCAGAAAATATAGACGACTCTGGTCCTTCTTGTAGCTGGCTTCTGTGTGTTTAATGAACTCCAGTTTATTGTCATTGTGAACACCGAGGTGTTTGTGGTCCTCCACCATCTCCACACAGACTCCATAAATGGAAACAAGGGTCCATGGTGTTTTGGTCCTTCTCATGTCCAAAACCAGTTCTTTGGTCTTTGTTACATTAAGTTGTAGATGGTTTTGTTCACACCACATGACAAAATTGCCCACCACAGTCTTGTATTCTTCCTCATCACCCTCTTCGATACACCCCACTACTCAAGGGTCATCAGAAAACTTCTGGAGGTGGCAGGTCTCTGTGCAGTAGCTAAAGTCTGTGGTGTAGAAGGTGAAGAGAAAGGAGCAAGAATAGTCCCCTGCGGGGCTCCAGTGTTGCTGACCACACTGTCCAACACACAGTGCTGCAGATGCACATACTGTGGTCTGTCTGTCAGGTAGGCAACAATCCAGGCCACAAAGAAGACATCCAATTGCATCACTGTAAGCTTCTCACCCAGTAAAGCTGGCTTGATGGTGTTGAATGCACTGGAGAAGTCGGTGCTCAGTGACTTGTCCAGGTAAGTGTAGACATAGTTGAGCACGTAGATAATGGCGTTCTCAACTTCAAGTTGGCGCTAATAGGTGAACTGAAGGGGGTCCATTAGGTGGCTGATAATAGGCCGGAGCTGGTCCAAGATGATTCTCTTAAGGGTCTTCATAAAGTACGTCACTGCCAAGGATCTGTAGTCCTTAGGGTCACTGGAACATGACATCTTTGGCACAGGCGTGAGGCACGACCTCTTCCACAGCATGGGGACCCGTTTTAGATACAGGCTGATCTGGAAAATATGGTGCATTAACATGATCAGGAAAGAATCTTTCAAAACCTACACAGCTGTCATGGGGCGAAAGGCAGGGTACACCCTGGACAGATCACCAGTTCATCACAGGGCCAACAACCATTCATGCTCACCGTCATTTAGAACTGCCACTTAACCTCACCCCTTTGCATGTCTTTGGACAGTGGGAGGAAGCCAGTGTACTTGGGGAGAACCCATGCTAGCACAGGGAGAACACGCAAACTCCACACAGAGAGAACCAAGCTATAGCTGGCTGACACATGTGAACCTGGACCCTGATGCTATAAGGGGACGGTGCTAACCACTGCACTACCCTGAAAATTTCATAGTTATATATTTACAGTGATGCACTGAGGAGAACGAAGCTGTCTTTTACAGAAAAGAGGGAGCCAGACTTCTTTACCCCCAAAGTAATTTCTGTCAGTAGTTGCAACAGAATGGCAGGAGCGGAACACGACATGGCATTTCATGATGACATCTGTGACATTTTAATACTAAAGTGTTTGGATACTTTGAGAATCTCCGGACTACAAACAGGAAAAACGCACAAATCTGGTTAACTCCGCCTCTCACGGCACCGCCCTTCCTGATATTAACCGTGACCAAGCGTGCCCGCGCAGGTGCGCGCACCTGTTCAGTAGTTCGGGTTAAGCAGCAGAGAGGTGCAGGCTTAGCTATGTGGGTTGTAGTTTGATGTTTTAAGTTGAGCTCGGTAGTACTAAAACATCCTCTGCACCCTTTGTTCGTTCAGTGATGTTTGCAGTGTCTTTCCAAGTAAAGCCTTTATACTGAGGTAACCTCTCGCTGCTTTTGACTGTGCTACACAGCTCGTCTGGCTAGTTTTTGGTGACTGGACTGTTAGTAAATTGGTACAGTAGCCAATATGGAGCCTGTGTTTAGGTGGTAAATGCTTAAGAGCAGCTTTCTGTCCTGTTTTCTTAGATTAGATACCTTGCTGTCTGAGCTACCGTTGTGCAGATATGCTTACAGCTGTGCGTAGTGTGCTGTCCAAGCTGGTTTCTCCTTTGTGGAGGACAGTAGAGGTGGAAGGAGACATTTGCTCCAATGAGACAGGTAAATGCAACATTGCTACAATGTCTTGGCCAGCCTAACACACTAACACATTGGATACCTTGTCAATTTTCTCTGACCAGGAAAAGGGGACATTCAGCACCTGTGGGGCGGTGTGGTTACCCAGCTGTGCCTTGACTATGGCATGATAAATGATGCCATCTACTTTACTAGTGGTGAGGTGTTGGGTGGGACGCCACTGAAAGAGGGGGACCTGGTCAACTGCATAGCAGTAAGAGGTGGAGACCAAGGAGGATGGAAAGCTTTAAGGGTGAGCACCCTGTGTGTCAAGTAATTGGCAGCTTAATTTCTATTTACTTTGCAGTTATGATGTCTTGCTAATGAGGTTCCCTAAGTTAGCCATTCATAATGAGCTTCTTCAATCACGAGGCATTTCATCTTGTCCTTTAGGTGGAGAAGAATGCAGGCGCTTGGGAGGATGGAGGAAAAACCTCCTTAGAATCAGAGAGTGCACAGCTGCGGCCTCTTATTGGCACAGTCACATCATTTGATGGAGATGGTGGCTACATAAATCAGAACACATACTTCCCATGCTCTAGTCTTTTGGAAGGTAAAATTGAGAGCCTCTACACCCATACTTGCCATTCAGCCACGGGCTGCATTTTTTACTGATTTAACAGCCACTTATTTCTTTACAGGTTATGCTTGGTTAGCTCTCACTCTGAGAGTAGATGAGACAGCTCTAAAGCCTCACCAAAATTTACTAACAGTGTTGCTGAAGGCGATTGTTAACTTTTCTGCCTGTGGGCATCCTTTTGAGTGTTTTCTGTCTTTTCTCACAGGTTATGTGCCAATGAAAGGAGACTGGGTCCAAGCAAAATATTTGATCAATCCTAACCAGTGGACCACCCAAGCTCATTCTGTGAGCCCTTTACGCTATTGCCGCCTGGACCAAGTAATTGCTTCACTGCTTTTGGAAATGCAGTACATACTCATTATATTTCAGTCCATGTAATAATACTTTGTGTTCAGTGGCGAAACCTTGTTTTGTTAATTATTCTTACATTTTTACCTCCTGTCTGTAGGTGCATGTGACTAGTGTGTATGGTCGCGATGGAGTGGTGGACCAAAATATTTTCTTCAGCTTGGACTCACTGCTGCTGCCTGCCAACTATCAGCCTTTGCCAGGCGACCTGGTCAACCTGGTAATGGTGGAGAGCAGTCAGTCTTTGTATAGTTGGAGGGCTCTTTGCTTGGCACCTTGCTCTCAGAGGTTGGTCACAGTCTGTAAACTTGCAGTCACGATTATCTTCATCACTTGTTTGATGTTTGTTTTTTGTGATTGATTGCTTGGCCTATAAACTTAAAATGTAAAAAAAAAAACCCCACTAAAATGTTGTTGAATTAAGATTTTGTAGTTTTACTTTTTACATTTTCTGCATGGTAAATGACTCAAGTAATCATTTCAGCTCAATATGTTTATGATAAGTGTATTTTTCTTTTATTTTTATGTTTTCAAATTTGTAATTCTAGTTGCAATAAAAATCCCTCAACTACACCTTTCCAAGAGGCTGAACTTCAGACCATCTTGGAAAACAAAGGAGGGCTAGAAGTAACAGACTACGGCCGGTTTGGGCATTTGATGATTGGGGAGATACGAGTGCTGGTGTTCTGGATACAGTAAGTTAAACAAAGAAAAAAGAAAATATTGGCATTATGAGTCTAAAAGTAAATTAAAGCACTAGAGACAAATATCTGTAAAATGTGTGTAGTTGTAATTAGTATTGCTTTCAGTGGTTATTTTTTTATAACTACTTTAAAAAATATGAGTGAATTCCTGGAATAGCAGTAAGATGCTATCATCATTACAGAGGATTTTGGCAAATAACATTAATTTTAACTTACTAGCTTACAGTACTTCTCCTTCTAGTCTCTATTATTTTGGTACTGACAAAAAGAAACAAACTGTACTTGGTTTTCACCTGCGTTTATAAGAGCATGGATGAAATAAAATGGTTGCTTTCCACTAGCAAAAAATTTGGGACCAAGCCAGACAATTGGTGGGTTAGATGGCAGTGCTCATAAGGGCACATAGTTGTACCTTGCAGGCAAAAATGGGGTGATAAGGTTTTGGCTTGGTTGTGTTACTGCCACATTGCGACAACTCACTATGGATATTGAATAAGCTTTACTAAACTTGGTAGGTATATACCCCTATAGGAGTGGTATGTTGCTATTTAATTTCAGCGCTCTGATCCAAATATGAATAGCGCAGTGAAAAATGTTGATGTTTGTATGAGACAAATGGCACTTCACTGTCTTTTATATTTGTAAAGTAGTGAGCAAGACCCAAGTCCACACGAAGACATACAAATAAAAAGAAATCTGGATCTGATCCAGGAGTAAATTTAGATTTAAAAAAGGCCACATTTCAAACTGTTTTTCAAATCTGAAAGAAAACAAGACTGTCGACTGCATATTATAAAGAAAATACTGCTTTCATTATTAATGCGCTTTGCATTGTTCTTCTTTCTCTTGTAACAGAAATAAAGGTTCAGAGACTCACAGACTGACATGCTGTGACTTTGCAGGCTGGGATTCAGAGGAACAGTTCACGCTGGTTGCTGTCAAAGGACCCACACCACTGAGGCAAAAGCGACAGCAGTTGCAAAACAGCTGCTCTGAGCCTCTAGAAAAACAAATGAGAGATGGGAAAGAGGTAGACAAAGAAAATGGTGATGGGCTGAAGGAGATGGTCCATTCCCCTGGTGTAAGAAGAGAGGAAAGTGAGGTGGATATTTTACCAGGAGAGAGACTGTCAGTGGCTCTAGCCTGCCGCGCAAAGTAAGTTTTGTTCTAAAATCAAAAATTTTGTTCTGTCGCTCTTTGGATGCTTTGGAGGAGTCAGATGTCTCTATTAGGCTCTTGTTGGTATGGTTTTTTTCATACAGCTGAATTTTATGTTTGGGAAAATTCCTCAAGGAACCTGGGAACTTGTCATGACCTGCTTCTGCTGCACTTCTCCTCTTTCACCATTGGGAGGTGCCTGGAGGTCACAGTGGGCAGTGAAGATGAGAACTTGTTGCAGCCCTCAGTGCCCTACACTCCTATTGATAGTCGCCTGGTCTCAGCAACACCTTCTCACGTGATCAGAATATCTGCTCCAAAAGATGCAACACGGTATCAAAAAACCTGCTTAAAATGATGTAGTTGCACTAATGTTTGTCTCCTTTATTGTTCATTTTTACAAATATAGAAGTTAATACGTGGAGTTTATCAACAGCTTTTGTTGGGTAATTTCACTTTTTGTACACTTTTTAAAAAGCTATAAAATGAAGTCAAGATACATTTTATTTAACATGTTAAAGTACAGCAATTGAAGGAATGGACAGTTAATCATTAAACTATTAGTCTTACTCTTTTGTTTGTGCCCAGCCTGCCTTTTTGGTCTTAGTGAGTGATATTGTTTTGCATCTCTGAAATTAAGGTATTTTTAAATGCAAAAGCAATTGTTACCTTTTGTCTGATATTTATTTTCTCACTTCTAGGCTTACTAAGCGAAGACTGCCACAATTCCTACCCAACTACCCAGTGCCTCAGGCTCTAAGAGACTGTTTGGAATCACAGAGTGATGTACTGGTAATTCAGCCCTGTCTAGGAGAGGTAAGTAGCCCATGATTAAGCGAAGCTGGTCCTGACAAAAAAAAACCTATTTAAATTTAAAGATGATTAGGAGGTATGGTTTGTGGTTGTCTGACTTAGTTTACAAAAATTATTGTAAAAACTTAAGTTTTTGACTTGTACAACCCCAATTCCTAAAAGGTTGGGATGCTGTGTAAAATACAAATAACGTAATGCAAATCTCATAAATCCCAATATTTTATTTACAGAATAGCGGAAAACATAACATGTTGAAAGTGAGACATTTTACTATTTCTTTAAAAAGACTAGCTCATCTTGAATTTGATGGCAGCAACACATCTCAAAAAAGTTGGGACATTAGAAACAAAAGGCTGGAGAAGTGATGCTGAAAAACAGCTCAAAGAACAATTTGCAACTAATTATGTTAATTGGCAGCAGCAATGCGATTGGGTATAGAGCATCTTAGAGAGGCAGTGTTTCTCAGAAGTAAAGGTGGGCAGAGGTTCAGCAATCTGTGAGAAACTGCGTCTAAAAATTGTGGAGCAGGATTCTATCATGGAAAGCACTGCATGAGCTCAGGAACACTTCCAGAAATCAATGTCTGTGAACACAGTTCACCATGCCATCCACAAATGCAAGTTAAAGCTCTATCATGGAAAGAAGAAGTGATATGTAAACATGATCCAGAAACGCCGTGGTTTTCTCTGGGCCAAACCTCATTTAAAATGGACTAAAGAATAGTGATAAACAGTTCTGGGGTCAGACAAATTGAAATTTGAAATTCTTTTTAGAAATCATGCTCCCGTCCAGACTATGTCTCTTTCAGGGAAGGCTTTGCATATTTCAGCAAGATGACAATAACCGCAAAGTCCAGGTGTTGGACTGGCCTGCATGCAGTCCAGGCCTTTCACCACCTGAAAACATTTGATACATCATGAAACTCAAAATACAACAAAGAAGACCAAGGACTGTTGAGCAACTGTAATTCTATGTTAGACAAGAATGTGACAAGATTCCTCTCCTAAAGCAGCAGGTGTCCTCAGTTCCCAGATGTATTTGGACTTTCGTTAAAAGACCAAAGGGTTCCTATACAGGGATAAACTTGGCCCTGTCCCAACTTTTTTGAGACTTGTTGCTGCCATCAAATTCAAGATGAGCTAGTGTTTTTCATGAAATGGTAAATGTCTTAACATTTTATGTTTTCTATGTTCTTTTGTGAATAAAATATTGTTTTTTTGAGATTTCCAAATCATTGCATAGTGGTTTTTACTCATTTTATGCAATGTTCCAACCTTTTTGGAATTTTGGTTGTCTAAGCAAAGCAGTGCAAAACGTTTATAACCACCATTTACTTTTTTGTCTTATTTCATTGTTTAAAGGAAAGTAAGAGAAAATCAGAATTAGCATAAATTGATGGAATAAAATAAAATATTGCATTTTACTCAGGTGTTGTCGCCATCAAACATGCAGTCACGTTTCTCAGTCCTCCTCTGGCTGGAAGAGTTGCATGCAGAAAGGGAAATGAGAGAATTCACAATCCATGGAGCTCTTCTCAGGAAAGGAGCTGTCTATCTGTACCTCGAAGTCCCCGGTTTGGCCGAAGGCAGACCTAGTCTCAATATAGGTGAGGTAGCCTTAAGTGTCTTTTGTTACTTTTGATGTATGGATTCTGAGAAGCAAGAGAGTGTTGACAGATATCCTCTACAGGGGACAGAATAGTACTGAAGAAACCACAGATTAATGACATGGTAATGGAGTACATGAGTTACATCACAGAGGTATGGGGATATTTGTTATGCTAAAACATCTTTTTGAAAACTTTTGCATTTTGTGTTTTAATCTAACGCTCTGTTATTACATAGATTAATGACGAGGATGTAAGTCTGAGAGTGAATTCAGACTTTCAGCGCAGCTACCTGGGAGAGCCACTTGATGTTGAGTTCTGTTACAGCAGGTTGGAAAATGAGTAGAATCTTAATACCATGAGGGAATTACTTTTTTCACAATATAATACATTTGCATTTCACCTTAAAACAAAGTGTTTTTGCTGCTTGTATAATCAGGTTGACCATGAGGCGGTGTCACAGTGCACTTGAGCAGGCAAAACAGTTTGTGGAGAGTAAGTTTAATCTGAGTTGCTTTGAGTCTATATAATGATTTTTTTTGTGGTATGTTTAAAAAAAATATATATATATATATTAAATATATTTTATGGTCTCGTGCTTGTTCCATCAATATTTAAATGATAAAAAATAGAGCTATGTTAAAACAGTTTACTAGGGCATAAGAATTGTGATCACTATGCAGACAGTCCTGTGTAAAACTAAGTACATCCTTACTGCTTGCATTGGAATTAATAGGGTAAGTAGCAGCCAGGTGCTGCTAATCAAATGCCATCCATCCAGTGTCTTATGCTTATCCAATTTAGGGCTGCAAGGGAGGCTGGAGCCTGTCCTAGCTGTCACTGGGCAAGAGGCAGGGTACACCCTGGACAGGTCATCAGTTTGTAATAGGGCTAACACAGAGAGACAGCCACTCACATTTACGTCTAAGGCCAGTTAACTAACCACCAGTTAACGTAACATGCATGTCTTTGGACTGTGGAATGAAGCTGGAGTACTCATAGAGAACACACAGGCACAGGGAGAATATGAAAACTCCACCCAGAGAGGCCCCAGCTGGTTGATTGGATTTGAACCTGGTTCCTCCTTGCTGTGAGGTGATGATGCTAACCACTATACCCCTGTCTAGGGTTAGTATTATAACCACTGTGCCCCTAATCAAATGTACTTCAGTCATCAGCAAGTGTGACCACCTATCAGCACAAGTTTTTGTAGTATGCTGGTCTAGAGCATTCAGTTGTCAACACAATGCCACAATCTTCCCAGGATTTCATGTTCCAGCTTATTCCCTCCAAGATCAGACCATACAATGCTCAGAAAAATCACAAAAACCCACGAGCAACATGTCGGACTCTACAGGCTTCAGTTAACTGTTCAAGTTCATGACAGTACAGTTAGAAATAACTGAAAGAATGGCTTGTTTGAAAGGGTTACCAGGAGAAAGCCTCTTCTCTCTAAAAATATCATGGTTTAGATTTGCAGAGTTGCATGTGAACAAACCACAGGACTGGGGGGAGGGGGATGTCCTTTGGACAGATGAGACCAAAGTGGAGATGTTTATCCATAATGCACAGTGCCACTTTTGGCGAAAACCAAACAACATATCGGCAAAAACGCCTCATACCAACTGTCAAGCACGGTGGTGGAGGGGTGATGATTTGGGCCTGTTCTGTGGCCACAGGACCTGGGCACCTTGCAGTCATCGAGATGACTCTGAATTCCTCTGTATGCCAAAGTATTCTTACATCAGATGTCAGGCCATCTGTCCAGCAGCTAAAGTTAGGCCAAAATTGTGTCATGTAACAGGACAATGATTCCGAACACACCAGCAACTCTACAACAGAATGACTGAAAAAGAAAACATCAAGGTGATGCAATGGTCAAAGTCATGACATCACCCCTGTTAAAATCCTGTAGCATAACCTTGAGAGAGCTGTGCATAAATGAATGCCTGCAAACTTTAGTGAACTGAAGCAACTTTGTAAGGAAGAATGCGTCAAAATTCCACAATGATGTGAGAGACTGATAGGCATACAGAAAACAATTATTTAAAGTTATTGCTGCTAAAGATGGTTCTACAAGCTATTGAATCATGGGGTGTTCTCAGTTTTTCACAGGACCACGGACAGTCCCGTGAAAACTTTTTCACTTGACTGTATTGTTGTTAGTGTTTAGTTTTGTAAAGTATGAGGTTTTCAATATATGCACATTTCAAGATTTTCTGGTCAGAAATTTTGCTGTTAGTTTATATGATAGTTTTAATTTGGTTCATTTTGAGTGTTTTTACCACTCCACTTACAGTAAGTGGCTGGTTCAAAAGCACTTCTCATGTGTTATTTTTACCACCACAGTAAGCACACTGGCTCTTTCAGATTAAATGTTTATTGCAATTTTTATTCTGTTTTGAAATGACAAATTTTGAATATGCTGTTTTAGTTTTTCAACCTGACTTCATACCTCCAGCAGCAGCTTTGAGATTTGTAAGTTAGTCTGAAAGATGACAGGCAAGATGATTTGATTGTAGCAGTAAGGGTCACGCAAAGGCAAACAAATAACTAATTAAAAATGAAGTCTACTGTCAAAGGATTGTTGTGCTACAAAATAATTTTAATTAAAATTTTTGAAGTTTTCCTTTCCTCTAAAGAATATATATATTGCATTAAAATATTCTGAAAAATCAACAAATGGTAGAGCTTGACAACTTAAAAATCAGCCCTTAGTAGGACACGTAAGGCCACTAAATTGACACTAGAGGGTGCTGTTTATATCTAATATAGTGTCTTTACTGCAGCATCTGCTGGCTCAGGTGCCTTCAACCATTTTGACCAAAAAATCCTTTTAAGTTTCTTAATAGATATGTTAAATATAAAATACCTAAGACATTGTGATTAACGTTAAAAGCAGTCTTATCAGTGCCACTGGAATAATTTTTTAAAATTGCTGTGTAGTTCTCTTTCCGTCCAGACTGACTCTTCAGACCCCTCAGTGGACCGCAACATGGATAGACGAACAAGACCAAAACAAAACGGCAGGGGACAATAAGGTGAAAAACAGATAAAAGGAGAAGCAAGATATTAGATCACTAAATCTGGTTTTAATCACATGTAAATATATTTGAACACCAGGCACCATCTACTGAAAATGGAAAAGCTACGCAGACTAAAGGTACAGGCTTTTGTTTTCAATTTTATACAGACTTTGCTTGTTTGTCAGATAACTTCATCAGCAGCATCAATAACAAATGTGTAATTGTGTCAAGATGGTGTACCAGTATCTAAACCCATCCCCAGCAAAGGGCACTTCTTTAATCCAGACCTGAACCCTCCTCAGAGAGAGGCAGTGAAGAGGATCCTAGCAGGGGAGTGTCGGCCCATTCCCTATGTGCTCTTTGGACCTCCAGGCACTGGAAAGACAATCACCATAATAGAGTCCATACTACAGGTGCATGCACCAATGGCACACTATAGTCTTAAACTAAACTGCATCCAAAAATATATTGAAGTTCCCGCTGTTGTCCACACTTTGACCTTTATCATTTTATATTTTTCAATTTTATCCTTTGGTATTTACATATAAGTCAGCATTTTCAGGTGCCTGATCCAAAGAGTGTCTGTGGAACTGGGCAAAAGGAAAACTGAAAGTGATCTGAAAATTGTATTGACTGGCTATTTACTCCCACTGCTTTTGTGATTTAACTTTTTTCCAATCCCAGGTTTATCACTTTATGCCCAGTAGTCGGGTACTTGTATGTACCCCTTCCAATAGTGCTGCCGACCTTATTTGCATCCGCCTGTACGACAGTGGCTTCCTGCATGCTGCAAGTTTGGCCCGTGTCAATGCATCCTGTAGGCAGAACGAGGTATTTAATAACTTCATGTGCATTCTCTTAATTGTGATCAGGTCTGTTCAGATGCCATGCCTTTAGCCACATGGTGGATCTGTACAATTCCTTTTCAATAATAAATGTGGTTGTGGTAACATTTTTGGACTTCCTCTTTCTTGCTTTGTTATCTTGATTTTACATGAAACAGTGTAAATGTGTGTGTGACTTTTTCCCATTAGTCTATCCCAGAAGTGCTGAGAGTGTACTCTCGGGCAGGAGAGGACATTCGTCAAGCTGCTTTCCACCGGATTGTGGTCAGCACCTGCTCCAGTGCTGGCATGTTCCAAAACATAGGCCTACCGTAAGAGCTGAGCTACAGTAGGGATAGAGGTTAACGTTTTTGTTTTTTTTTTTCTCCGATTATTGTCTCAGTTTACCAACTGTGAATATGTTTTTCTTCAGCGTGGGACATTTTACCCATCTATTTCTGGACGAAGCTGGCCAAGCCACTGAACCAGAGTCCCTGATCCCACTGAGTCTTGTCTCAGAGAGGGATGGACAGGTTAGCAGAAATGTACATGCACTGACTTCACTTAGACCCAATCTGGTTCACATATGAACTCTGGGAGAATCCGTTTCAGTTATTATCTAAAGGTTTCTGTTCTCACATATAAATGGTAAATGGACTGGTACTTAATTTAGTGTAATAGTATAGTTTCTACTCTGAGCACTCAACTCGCTTTTTTGTAACTAAAAGCCTCAATCTCACACACATTCATACAGCACTTTATTCTGTGCCTTTAATCCTTTAACCCTAGTACTGCCAGCTAGACAACCGGCAGTGAATGAAAACACCGGAAGTGATCAATGTACAGTATATACAGTACACGAAACTTATCTGAGACATCGATATATTGAGGTCCTGCAGCACTAGGGTTAACTATCATGCATGTGCTCACACGGGTTCAGTATCTTACCCAAGGATACTTTGGCATGTAGACTGGAGCACCTGAGGATTGACCCACCAATCTTCTGGATAGACGACAGCCCACTCTATCACCTGAGCCACAACCACCCATGTAGCCCACAGAAGGAAATGGGTTGCATCAGAAGTGCTCTCACTAGTGGAAATGCTGTCATTTAGGCGAGGGAGCTGCCCAACTTCAGTGTGCATGATGTTGTCTGGTGCAGCTGTATGAAACATTTGCATTTTCACATGCACCTCTGTTGGATTATGTTTAGAAAAGTGCAGGGGTGCAGTGAATGTGTGAAAAGAAGTCCATATTAAGTGGCTTTCAATTCTGCTTTCAATCAGTGATGTTACATTTGTGCTCCAGATGTAATTCACGCTGACTGTTTCTGGTGTGCATCCATAAGAGAAACATTTGGACTTAGAACTTTTAAAATTTCCCACACATAGTTTTGTATATTTGGTTTACCTTTGAGTGATGACTGAACTGAGCTTTATTGATATTGACTTAAAAAACACAGTACTTTTTCCTATTTAGATAGTTTTGGCTGGAGACCCCTGTCAATTGGGTCCTGTAGTGAAGTCTAAGCTAGCCGCCACCTTTGGCCTTGGTGTATCTTTGTTGGAGAGGCTGATGGCCAACCCTCTGTACTCCAGACAGGACTGGGGCTACAACCCTAAGCTGGTTAGTGTACTGCATACAGACGTTTATGCTGTTGGGCATTTTAAAGTTGGTCTTTGGAAACATGCATCACATTAACATTTTTGAAGATAAAATTATTCAGATGCTATGCTTCATGGTAGTTTACCCTGGTATAATTTAAGTGCCATTATTGATGATAGTTTTTTACAGTCTAACATGAGCATAAATAATGGCAAACTTATTTTATAGGAATGTTTTGGAGAACACATCCACCGTTTTTAAATGACTATAAAAGTGCAATTTTATTACAACAGGTAACTAAGCTGATCTACAACTATCGTTCTCATGAGGCTTTGCTCACACTGCCTTCCAAGCTCTTCTACCAGGGAGAACTGTGTTGTAAAGCTCCCAAAGATATTGTGGACTCCCTTTGCCAATGGAAGAACCTGCCCAAAAAAGGCTTCCCACTCCTTTTTCATGGTGTCAGGGTAATGAAAACATAAGAAATATTTAGTTGTTCTCATGCAAGTCTGATTCACTGTTAAATGTTAAGACGTTTCTTGTTACTGGTATAATTGGCTTCCACATTGATTCTAAGGGGTTTTTTTTCCCCCCCTTTCTAGGGGACTGAAATGAGGGAACGTAACAACCCATCACGGTTTAACCCAGCAGAGGCTGTTCAGGTCATGCTCTACTGCTGTCAACTGGCAAAGAAGCTCTACAATCCAGTGTCTCCCTCTGACATTGGCATCATTGCCCCCTACAAGAAACAAGTATGACTGCACTGTGTAGTTATTCCTTTTACTATTTCTTTAGAATGGGAAGACAAAACAACACATTCTGTGTCATTCAAAATGTAAACTTAAGTGGCATGCCATGTAAGCAAGATGCAAGTAGCCCCTAAAGTTACCTGGCTTTCCTCACCAGTGTGAGAAGATTCGCGTGCTGCTGGGTAAGGTGGGTCTGTCTGACATCAAAGTGGGCTCAGTAGAGGAGTTTCAAGGACAAGAGTTCCTGGTCATCATCTTGTCTACGGTAGGCAAAAAACATACTTTAGATAATTGAAGTTAAAAATATCAGAATGTACTTTCTGTAAATCATATGTAACTTGTTTGCTTTTACATCTATGTCATCACAAACAGATTATGTGCAGTAGTAAAGCCCATTTTTGTGTTTGAGTTCCATCTAATCACATTTCTCTGGCTGGGTTGCTAAGCCTGTGTCTGCAAACTTTGGTCAGCACAGCTGGGAGATATATTTTTTTCTTTGGAAATTTCTAACTGCATCTATATCCTGTAACCACACTTTACACAGGACTGAAATCATTTCTTCGGTGAGGGCACATGAAAATAAGTACATGAAAAGACATCGAAGATAAAACTTACAGTATAATGAAGACCTCACTTTTTTGGCCCAATCTATTTCAAATTAAGAAAAAAGACATTGTCATCAACTATAACATTCACTTCCTGTCAAGGCAATTTATGTAATTCTTCTGTAATACAGGTGCGCTCTAATGAGTCAATACAGAGTGATGATTTGCAGAGCGCCCTTGGCTTCCTGGCGAATCCAAAACGCTTCAATGTTGCCATCACCCGACCCAAAGCATTGCTTTTAATTGTCGGAAACCCCCACATTCTCATTAGGGTGAGTGACTTTCTTAGTTTTTGGGAAAAAAGCTTTTTTTTTTCTTTTGTTTTTTTAAACACTAGTTTGTAGTAAAATGCACCCAACCTATAATGTATTAATTTTTTTTTTTTTTTTTCCCAGGATCTGTGCTTCAGGGCTTTGCTTCAGTACTGTTTTATCAATAAGGCTTATCTGGGCTGTGACCCCCCGCCCTTCCTTCGGGACATTCAGACAGATTCATAATGGATATTCATGATTACTGTAAGGCTATTTCTGGTAAAACATTTTAGGGCTGTTTCTGTTCTACTTTTGGCTAAAAATGAACCCATCTTTTTTTTTTCCACAGTGGTGCCCAGCAGTAAAGGGAGTACATAAAAGGAAGTTATAATCATAGATGGTGTACTTCAGCATAGTTAACCTGTCAGTCTTATTATGGTTCAAGTTTTTTTCCCCTTTCACATTTTCTGGATTTTCTCTTTGTAGCTGTTACTGTAATTGTTCAACAGGCGAAATATCTCATTTGTGTAAGGGCCAAATTCAGTCCCACTGGGTTAACAAATAAAGATAACACTTATGTACATTCCCCAAGCATTCTTGTGTCCTGTCATTAGGTTGATTTGCTTGCTTTATGATGATTCACAGATTCTGGGTGCATTGTTGGGAATTGCATCTAAATAGTCCAAAAGTGTTTATCTACCCAGGCTTAGAAATTTCTAAGTTCTTTGGTGCCAGCTCTTTGATCAATAAGAGAAAATGGATCCAAGACAACTGTTTAACTTCTGTCGTATTGAGAACATTACCCTAAGTAGATGTGTGTGAATTTTGGGGGGCAAGTTGTCTGCACTCCTGGGTGTGGTAGTGTCTGCTCTTAACATCTGGAGACTGGATGTCACAATTAAGTGCTATTGAAAGTCTGCATGTTGACTGTCAGTCCTGCTGGAGCCCAGGGGGATGACAGTGGGTGGAGTTAATGGAAAAAGGAGGACAATCAGGTTTCATTGTCTTTAAGTTAATGGGTCTGTTAACTTGAAGACAGCTTTTATCTGGGTTTGCTGAACTGCTAGCTCCCAGCTCCGACAGAGTCCCTTTTCTTCCCAAACACAACTCTCTGATGTATACCTCAGGTGTTTTTCCTGCTTCCCACTTCCCCAGGAATAACTGAACCATAGAGGGAAGAATCCACCCACTTTGTATTGTTTTAAATAGAGTATAACTTGAACATCTACAAACTGACATTCTTCACATGGTTTTTGAAACAAGAGGTAACATGTTGTGAAGTTGGTATGCTGACACTACTACAGCAGCTACTACTCTTTGCTCATGAATTATTTAAGAGGAGATTTTCAGATGCACAGATTAAAACTAAGCTCTGGAATAAAAATGGCATTTACTTATCATACACAGTATTAAAAAGTTTCTCTTCGTATAGAAAACCTAACAAACTGCTAAAGCCAGTGTCTGAAATAAGCTCTTTCTGTTTGTGCATATAGGAACGGCAATACTCATGCTTTAATGCTCAATATGTAACACGTATACAGTATAACAATTCACAAATATATAAAATGACTTGAATTCAATCAGAGAACACTAAGTACAGCAAAAGTATAGAGTCACCTTATACATTATACTAATAGGAACATTTATGACATTTCTTTCTAGATCCACAGGCATAAATTTTGAGTTTGTCCCCTCTTTGCAGATTGCACTTTGGCTTTCTACAAGACTGTGGAGTGTGTCAGTCATTTCCCCATTTATTCAGAAAAGCATTTGTGAAATCAGACAGTGTTGTTGGATGAGAGGCTTGCTCACGATCTCTGTTCTGTTTGACTCCAAAGTGTGCTTGTTGGGGTAGAGGTCCAAGTCCTTTATATACATCTTTGACCTTGCTTTTTGCACTGGGACATGGTTATGCCAAAACACAAAGGGGTCTTCCCCAAATTGTTTCCACAGTGTTTGAAGCATAGAATTGTCCAAAATGTCTGTCAGCTTGAAGCATTAAGATTTCCCTTGACTGGAACTAAGGGGTTAAGGCCAGCCCCAGACAAACAAGCCCATGGCATTATTCCTCCTCCACCAAGCTTCAGTTGGCACAGTGCTGTCAGGCAAGTAACATTTTTCTTGCATTTTCTGAAGTCACTCATTCATCAGACTGCCAGATAGATAAACTCGATTGGTCACAGAGCACATTTCCACTGCTCCAGAGCCAAGTGGCATCATGCTTTTCACTACTCAATCTGATGTTTGGCATTGTGTATGGTGATGTAAGGCTTGCATGCAGCTGCTCTACTGTGGAAATCCATGCCATAAAGCTCTAGGTGCACAGTTTTTGTGCTGATGTTGATGCCAGAGGAGGGTTGGAATTCTGCAGTCACTGAATCAGCAGATTGTTTGTGAATTTCACACACTATCTCAGTGCTCAATGACTTGCACTGTAACTTTACATGGTCTGCCGCTTTGTGGCTGAGTTGTATCTTCAGTGCTTCTACTTTGATGTCACTTAACAGCTGATTGTGAAATGTCTAGGAGGGAAGAAATATCACCAACTGACTTGATGCCGCATCCTATTACTGTAATTCACTGAGCTCTTAGAACAACCCATTCTTTCACAAATGTTTGTAAAGACAGACTGCTTGGCTAGCTGCTTGAGTTTATACACTTGTGGCAATGGGACTGAATGAAACACCTGAATTCAATACTTAATACTTTAACCATATAGAGTATATTACATTTGAAATTATCTTTGAGTTAGAGCCTTGAACTTTAAAATCAGGTGTTTAACATTTATTTTGTTTTCAATTTTGATTTATTTTGTTGAAGTGTGCCAGAGTCATATTTAAATACTACTGTTGACAGGGCCATTTGCTGAATTGGAAGAGCTTAAAAAAATGAAAGCATGTCAGTTTTATTTTGCTTTTGGACTTTGATACCATAGAATAGCAAACAAGAGGACCGGTTGAAATGCTCTAAGTTGATTCCAAGCTAACCTTTTCTATATAGCTAATGCACTACTATTACTTACACACACACACACACACACACACACACGTACGTGTATGTATAAGTTTTGGGGCACCTCTTCTGATTTTGCATTACTGAAATTTGTGTTTAGATTACCAATCTAAACACAAATTTCAGTAATGCAAAATCAGAAGAGGTGCCCCAAAACTATGAATGCTAATGGTGTGTTTAGCTGGTGCAAAGACGGACTGTAACACTGATTCTTAATTACAGTGCATTTAGCCAATACACAGTGCAGGATGAATGTTTGTGCGATATCTCCTTTTTTTTTTTTTTTTAAATGAAGTCTCTGCTCACAAGTAGCAAACAATGTGGTAAGGTCTCAGTGGTCAGTTTATGTAACAAGTGGTGCTTGTGCAGTGTGTACAGGAGGCAGGACATGGCTGCGAATTGTCCAAATGAGACATGTAGAGCGCCAGAGGGGGGTATTTTTGCAGTATGGCCAAGGGGCCCATGGAAAGATTACATTATCCTGAGCTTTATGAAAAAAACAAACTGTTGGCCAAAAATTTAATCTATCCTTTTAATAGCCAGCTGAAAGTATGGCAAACAATCCAAATAGCTGAAAGATATTAATTAATACTGCTAAAAAATTAAACCTGTCATTAGACAATAAGCAGTTTAGTGTGGTCATATTCAAAAGTAGGCTGGTTTTAAAATGACTGTTAAATAATAAAATAGCAAGCTTAAATTAGTGGATGGGTGATTTAAAACTGTGAGCTATCATTTCTACAGCCATTTTTATACATGTATACATTTTCAGAGGCTCAAAAGTAAGATCCCAGTTTTTTGCCTTGTGAAACTCTTGGATTGCTTTTGGAGTATGCTTTGGGTCATTGTCCATTTGCCCTATGAAGCGCTGTCCTGTTGCTTTTGCAGCATTTGGCTGCATCTGAGTAGGGAGTATAGCCCTTTACACTTCAGAATTCATCCTGCTACTTCTATCAGCAGTCACATCAGCAATAAATACCTGGTTCTTTTGGCAGTTGTGCATCCCCATTGCCTTCACCATGTTTGACAGATGATGTGGTATGCTTGGGATCATGAGCGGTTCCTTTTCCTCTCCATACTTGTACCAGAATGATGGGAAGAGACAAGTTAATCTTGGTTTCATCTGTCCAAAGATGTGGGGTTTTTTTTTTTCTTTTCCAGAACTGGATGGGCTCTTTTAGATGTTTTCTGGCAAAATCTAATCTGGCCTTCCTGGTCTTGAGTGTAATTGGTGGTTTGCACATTGTTGTAAACCATCTTTATTTACATTCACGAAGGTATCTCTTGATAGCAGATTTTGACAGCGAGACTCCTACCTCCCTGAGCGTGTTCTTGACTTGGCTAGAAGTTTCTCTTTGGACCTCATATTGGGAGTTTCGGTGAACAGCTGACAAATTTAAATTCAGCTCTTGGAATAAACTGAAGATACTTTATCTGCTTAGTTTGTCATGGAATCATGTCATGTCATGGACCAGACCTAACCTGACCATGAACCCAATGTCCCATTACTTTTTTGCCTCTAATAGGGGACTGTGTATAAAAATGTATAATTCCTAAACAGTTGATGCAACTCTTTTGTCAAACCCCTTGAATTAAGGCTGAAAGTCTGCACCTCAATCACATTTTCACAGTTTAATTTAAAATCCACTGTGGTGTTATATGGAGGAAAAATTACTTTAAAAAAAAAAAAACTGTCCAAAAACTTATGGACCCAACTGTGTAAAGTATTAAATGAGCGAGGCTCAGTTTAAATGACTTAATATGAACACACTTGCAATGACAGGGTATATATATCCATCTAATAGGCCTGTAGGGGTAACTCAGAATAAAAAGCTTTGGAACCTGCACATTTGTATTCTGACACATGGCTATTCCAGTCAATGTCTAGGAAATTCCAGAGCTGCAGACCATGTGGAAAAAACTGCTTAAGGTACAGTAATCATTTGTCTTTGGAAGATAATTGTTAATGCTAGACTGTCTACGGTGTTTTTGTTTTTTGTTTGTTTTTTGACAGATCTTCCCAGAAATTGAGCTCGCTATACTATCACCTTCACATTAACTGTGGCAGGGGCAGGCAACACATTACAAAGACAGACATTGTGTCTGTCTGTCTACAGGCCAGCCATTAAGCTCAACAAGAGTCCCCTGCTGTGCACCTGGTGGGGGAGCTTGTTAAATCTGTGGACCTATTCTGCCAAATTAGTCTCTAACTGTTATTGCTACAGTCTCCACGCTCAGGCTGTAAAAGTTGTTAGTCAACAGAGGGCACTGGCTGGTTGCAAGTACAGTGTCCTGGAAGTAGGGTCATTTAGGATCTGCTTTGTCGTCTTTGAAGCCACAGTGACCATGGCGGGCTGCGTGGGATGGAGACTTCTCGTTCATGAGGAAAAGCCCAAGAGGCATCAGTATCAGATACACATCTAAATCTGGAGACAGACCTCATCCAAACAAACATGATGATGCTGTAGTTTGGTTCTGTTGTATCAGCAGAACTTGACAAACGAATCCTACTATCTCTGGTGGACATCAAAGGATAAAACCTCTGATCTTTTAAACGTAACCTCTGTAGTCAAGTTGTTCTGACAGTAGATGTTGCTCTGTGATTTCTGTATGTATTAATTTATTTATAGGAATACTTTTTTTTTAGTATTTGACATAATGAGTCATAAAATGTCTATAGCAAATACACATAAAATGAAGGGACATCTGCAATGGCATGAACTGGTTCTATGTTCACTAAACGGATCTGGGATGTGTCATCGTGTTAATACAGTATTTAATAAAACAAATTTCTTGGCAGTTATTGCATGAAATGGTTGACTCATTTTACATCTGGATCTGAGTTTGTGTTATTGGTGGATCAAAGCCAGGTGTGCCAGAAGAGACACTGCTTTGCTAATTATAACTGGAGGCTCTTCAGATGAAAGTCCCCCATCAGGAAGCGGGGACACATGAAAGAGGTTAGTAGTATAAGGGAGACAGCCTGACTGTCTACAAAAACCTTTAAGCAGAACTTTCAGAGATTCAAAGCCTCTTTATAGGATTTGCTTGTTTTTAAATCTCAAGCAAAGCAAAAACATGGGATTACTTAATTTTTTACTTATTGTGATCATAATTTTAAGGAATGAAAAAATTATGCAAAAATTAATTTTCAATTTTAGTTTTGTAAATACATCAAATACTGCAAACTTGTCAGCCAGATATTGCATACTTAAAACATCAAGGGTTAAGTTCTTTTCATTGCTTGTTTCACATTTTTGTACCCCCTGCATCTATATAAAAAAAAAAATAAAAATAAAGGAGATTGTGACTTTTCTCACTGAGTGAAAGTTAGGCTGTGTTAGGCTTTTCCTAATCTCCCCCCCCCCCCCCCCCCACCCCCCCCCCCTCCCCCCCCCCCCCCATTCCTCCGCCCCCCCCC
>VUQH01033849.1:9547-37659 GCA_015106775.1 Etroplus canarensis | reverse complement strand
ACAAAATCTTTTCAAAAAAAAAAAAAAAAAAAAAATCTGTTCTGACATGAGATGTCTTTTCCCGAAGCCAACATGATCTTTATATTTTATACAAGTGTCCTTTCCCCTTTAATAACAATGGTAAAAAAAATGTTTTGTGTTTGTAAATTAGTTGCAGGTTTTGGGGTCGACCCTGCCCTGCGCATCAGCGTGTTTGATGAACTAACGCTTGGAGAAGGCTTTGATGGAGTTACTCAGGTCCAGGGCTTCCACAGCGAGTCTAGAGCTTTCCACTTCCAAGGTACCCCAACATGCATTCATTGTGTTTTCATCTGAAGATAAAATGTATCCAACCGAGGGGGTGCACATGTAAAGTATTCAATTTCATTCATTTCCTTTTTATGTTTTGTTTATGCAACTTACTAACATGATGTAGCCCAGTAATCCACAGATCAGCTCCTCCACTGAGATGCCTGATGTAGACATTTTTGCATAAAAATGTTGGATCATCTCATAATACTGTCTGCATATGCCTTTATATGGTTGTTATTCGTCATTTGGAAACTGCATAATAGACTCTGAGCATCAGCATACAGTGCATTTTCAGTTTTCCTTTGCAATTGGAATGGGTTAGGGGGCCCTCATCTGCCACCTGCCTGAACAATAGGCGATGTTAGGTTTTCATGAAAAAGTACTGCCATGAGGGCACCCGGGGGGGACGGGGGACGGGAGGATCATGCAAAGAATCATAGAATGAGGAAGCTTAATCAGATTAGGCAGGGACAAAATCCTGCGGTCACAGTGATATATGATGTGAGTCTGGAGGGTGAATGGGCCCCCCCTGCTTGAAATTACCCACTGGTGATGTTCTGGAGTGTGTAAGTTTGAACAATTCAAATGACTAAAATATGAATGGGTAGCAGAATGAGTCAGATGTCCATGTTGATAGTTGCAAGGCAGTGCGTAGGCTTTTATGCCGTTTAGTAGATTGTAGTGTGGAAGTGTGCAAAATAGAGTTGTCAAAGATGGGCTCGTGCTTGACTTTATATGCTTTTTCCTTTTTTTTTTTGCCAGCGTCACGTCTTTGTTATTTGATGTCAGACACTCATTACGATCCAAATGAGACTGTTAACAGCCCCATCACAGGGATAGAGATGTCTATCATAACCAAGCCAAAAGTAGCAAAAGAGGAAATTGCTTTTTGCTCCCAGATCAGTGCCAAAACAAAAGATATCTCGACATACACATCGCTACAAGGAAGATCTCATCACGGATCACATAATGTACCAAAGTGATGGTGTTGTTTTGGGACAGAGAAACACCACACTCATTTGTCGACATTTCTCTCCTTCCCTCCCTTCTCGCTGATATCTTCTAATCTCCCTGCACAGCCGCTGAGACAGCAGCACTTCTGCATGGAGCAGCAACTCCAGCATCTTTGTGAAGGCAGGCCATTTGATGTCCTCTGTGTAGACAACACTCAGAAGTGTTCTACCCAGGCAGGTAGCAAAAGGGAATGAGAGAGACTACAAGGAAGAGTTAGAGAGAGAGAAAAACAAAGACAGTTATCGAAAGAGGTTCCCATGGCTTCTTTTTTCCACACAGACACACACAAAAAACAATGGCACCTCTCTGTCATTACACGCTCTTATTTTTCTGCAATACCTTTGCTAAGTGCAGTCAGTTACCCAGGCAGAGACAGCAGTGTGTTATTTATGGTAGCTTGCCTCCATCCTTCATTTGGGATGTCTATGTTAAGTCAGTGATGTTGGGGTAAGGGAGAGGCAGTCAGAGCTGCACCGGCAAAACAGACCTGGGCTTCAGAAACAGAAAAGGAGAGGCACATTCTGTAAAAGAAAAAAAAATGAGTGTGGGAGCTAGAGAGAAAGAAGCTGCAATAGAAGAGAGAGAGAGAGAAATGCAGAGTAGAGCTGTCTTCCAGCTGTTTGATAGACTGTGCTGATTCCACATGTATGGAGGCTTGGCTAGCTGGGACCAGCAGACAGGCCCACAGTGACATTCCGACGCTCATTAGATAGCAGGCAGAACATATCCATGGCTGTCCCCTCCACTGCCTGCCTGCCCAAAGGGAAGGCTGTTATCTCTGGGTGCTGGATGGAGGCAGGAGGAGGGGTATAGCTGCTGAGAGCTGAAAGAGAAGTGGAAGAGTGTAATTCACAGTATAGAAATGTGTGTATGTGCATGTGTAGATAAGCGATTGTTGTGCACACATTGTGACTTGCTATTTCTATGCATCTATATCGGCCGAATATGTTTTCAAAAAGAAAATGTGGAAGGAATAAACAGGGATTTCTGTTTAGCAAAGCCCTGCTGGTGCTTTTAAAGGTAGCTGTGACAGCTACATTGCATGACATTAGGAGAGGTGGACCTCAGGGAGAAGCATAATAAAGACAGAGGAAAGACCCCCAGGCTAGGTTCTTCGCATGTTTTGGTGTCAGGTGATACTCAGACTAGCCAGAAAATCATCACATGATTAGCACTTCCCCCACAGTTTTTAATATCTAGACATCTAGATTCCTATCTACAAGCACAGGGGCCACACCCAGAAGCACTCCCTTCCCCCCAACATACACACACCCTCTCTGAATCTCTGGCTACAAGTGTATGGACCAAACTCATTCGAAGTACAAACATCACAGTTGCTAGAAGCATTGTTTGAGCTGCAGTGCAAGACTCGCTTGTAATTGTGTCTGTGTGTGTTCATATGAATCCTGCCTGTCTCAGAATTGTGTTCCTGCTCATACTGTTTGAACGCTGCCATTGAGGTGTTTCTTTGTATGTTGTAGTGATAATGTCCCTGACTGCTGCGGCACAAAAGCACAACAGGATGGAAGACACTCATTTATAATATAGCCGCGCTGTGTAAATATCCATGCTTTCAAGCACATGTATATGGAGGAGGGAGGAAGACACACAATGCGTTAATGTGAGTTTGTTGTCCGGCATTTTTCTGAATGTCACAAATGTGCTTATAGTGCAGAGACTACACTTACCAGCTGTTGGTAACTATGATACAGTGGAGTACTGTGCTGTAGAGGGATGTAAAGGTTCAGAGGGCAATTTAGTCCTTCAGTTGCAGAGCTCAGGATATAGCTTCTATATAGTAATTCAGCTTCTGCGCTCTGCCGAACTGTATTGAGCGGGTTCAGCGAATGCTGGTCTGTGGCAAACGTCACACTTACAGGAAGGTCAGTGAAGCTAAATGGGAAAATACCTTCAGGAAATAATAATGCCATTAGCACTGGCAAAAGTGGTGAGTGTAACACATCATGCAAAATATTCCATGCTCTTTCTTTACACTGCGAGGTTCTTTTTAACATTATGGGTTACACTTGCTGCGTGTCTTATTGCAGTTTCATGATGCAAACTATGCAGATGCATGCAGATTAAATAAATAAAAATACTTATGAAATAGAAAAGGAAAATATTATCATGTAGGAATATGTGCCACCATTGTTACATAAATATGTAAATAGAAAATGTCAACCTAATTTTAAGAATTGATGCAAGTCATTTGGTATTGAATGAGACTGACTTGCAAGAGAAAAGTGAGGGTTTTAGGTCTTAATATGGTGCATGATAAAAAAAGCATTCATGTGTTGCTAGACTCTGTGTGCCCGCAGAAGTTTTTAACAAAGGTTTTCAGTTAAAATACAAGAGCTGACATCACTTAGATTGCCTCAAAGACTTTGTCACACTGTACATGATTACATTCACTTTGAGATTCAAGGATTTTAGTTTGATATCAACAGTAATATTTCAAGTTCACAGAAAGAGGCTTACATTTTTTTTTTTACCTTTAATACAACCTACTCTAAGGTAATATCTTAAACTATTATTCCAAGCAAACCCATAATCTTTAAACCTTGAACGACAAAACTCCTCAGGCTTCTTTCACTCTGATGCTGAATAGCTGAAAATTCACTGGGTTTTTTTTGTTTTGTTTTATTTTTTGGATTACTTTGGAAAGAGATCTTTTCCAAAGTAATGGAGGAGCTAAATCCACATTCCTCATCGTGTGTGGAAATGATCTCCGAAGTTAAGCTGAAGCTAACATGGAGCTTTTACAGCCTCTTGACAAATCATTTGGGTTTTCCTGAAGTGAAAGACTTCCCAGTATGAAATTCTCTGTCTGTGTATTCACAGTGTTTCCTTGCTGAGCCAAAGTAAAGGCATAGGAATAGAAAGTGAGAATTTGGTAGCAAAAAGACTAAGCTTGGAAAATCCCCAACTGACTGTCTCAGACTGCTGTAACTTCACTTTAAGCTGAACTTCTGAATTTTTGCGTGGAACAAAAATCAGCAGTTTGCTCCTTATCACATATTTGGCGGGATCGAGCTGGTTAGGCATGAGGGTATGGTAGTTTTAATTTTTTTTAGAAAAGCAAGTTTTATTTTACCTCTCTCTCTCTCTCTCTCACTCTCTCTCTCTCTCTCTCTCCCCCCCCTATTTCTGCAAGAATGTCATTGTAGTTCTGGACCCTTAAAAGAGGCCAAATAAACAGAGTATCATAGGATACAGTGTAACAAGATAAACCAACTGCTTCAACAGAACCAACCTCAACAAAATTCAAACCAAACTGACCTAACAGTAGTGATGGCAAAATTGAAACAGTGTTTAGGTATGTACCAAAACCTGTGGAACTTCGATTTCGAAGCATTGTTCCAAGGTCTGTATCAAGAGGAGGATGTCATGTGACTGTTCCATATCACATTCCATTATGTCACCAACTTTTTTGAAACAAACTGAAACACAAGTGAATATGTGGTGATGTCTTTATCTTTTTTACAAAATGAACTAATAAATAATAAAAGCTCTTCTAAACTGCAGCTTATTTGCAAATTCTTGTCTCATTTACCTAAGTGTCTTGTACTGAGTGTGGTTTTGAATTTTGGAATTATTTTGAAATGGATGGGGATAAAAAGCATCCCAGGTCAACTGTCTGAGATCACTTTGAGCTCCTCGAAGAAAAAGTAGAAAAAGAAAAAGAAAGTTTAATGTATGTATTGCATGCGACATATGGCGTTTTGCAATAATACAAAAACAATGTGGAGACACCTACAGACAGAATGTCCTGACACTTGCATTAGTCCCAGCACAGCAAGAGAAGAAACCTTTGGAGTTCTAGCACTGCTGAACAGATTGTTCTTTTAAATAAAAATCCATAACTGTACAGAAACACCCCCTACAAATACTGACCAACATCTTTACATAAGCACCATCTACAAATGCTGACTGATTGAAATGAAATATCCTTCCATACAAATAACATTATAAACCACCATAAAAAGTTTCAAGAGACAAACAGGCACCTGACACAAGAAAACTATTCTGCTTTTTTAGTCCATTTTAAAATCACATTTTATATATTTGACCACCAGATATCTCTCTGGTGAGATATTTCAAATGCTCCAAAAGATCGATTCGTTTTCCGAATCAATTGTTCCAAATGATTTGATCTCTCAAAAGTTCCATTTCTACCATCACTACCTAACAGACAAGAAACAAAGAAGAGCTTAAATACTGGCTGGTCAGACCAGGTTAGACACACAGGGGGAAACAAACACGAACAAAAAATATCTCATATCAAAGAAACAAAAACTAACAGTTTAATATTTACTTCAGCTTGGCAATAATCAAATCCCAGAATGACTAAATGCCTAACTCAAGAAACAACAAACAAAACATATTTAAGATTAAACGACTCCCCATGATGTAGCAGCGCTTGGTATGGCCCAATCAACCCTTGCTATATTTAAGTGTACTGCATGCCAGTGAATATCTTTTGCTGTTTTGATACCAGCAGACCTCAGCAGACAGACAGACCCCCCAGCACTGGTTAACAAGAGGAGGAAATTAATGGAAAATAATAAAACAATTTAATAGCACTGAATATACAAAAGTTAGCTAAGTGTGTGTGCTCCAAATAGAACGAATGTATTTCAACACATGCCAAATAAATATGAGTATGATGTATGAAATTAAAGATTGTGTGTTGCCATTTATGTTTATGCATATGTGGAATGTATCAAAAATAAGATAAATATGTTGTGTAAAATGCTGGTGCGTGGGGTTACCGATTGCAAGTGTGGCCATCACACTCATATAAGCAGTTTCCTCCTGGGATTAATCAAGGATTCTGATTCCGATAATAACAGCTTTAGAAAGGAATCTCTTTGTGGCAATATGGACTGGATTACAGTGACCTGTACCACAGGCGTATTACATATTGCATCTGTAAGTGTACATTCAAGGTACATTTTATCTTTAAAGAGTATGTGTGAGGCACTGTGCAGATGTACCCTCTAATTTGCTGTGATCTGGTAGGATTGTCAGTGCAGATACTGAACTTCAAGAGTGCAAACTATGCCAATGCCAAAGTAGTATAATGTGTCAGTGGTGTCCACCGTCAGTTTACAGCTGCACAAAGGAGTATAATCCCAGTATAATCCTAAACTAAGTCTTTAATATGACAATATTAAATTAGGATAAATATGAACCTGACTGGGAGACTAAAATGTGTACAGAAACTCATTCTTTTAAGAACTTTCTGGAGTCAAAAGTAATATTTCTTGAAAGTATAAGGTGAAAATCATTCTGCCTGAAGCCCATTTGCAGAGAACATTTTGAAAAATTGGACAGTGTGTGGACATTTTTTCAGTGCTTTTCAAAGGAAATACATCTTAGGACTTAGAGGCTAACGTTTGAGGTTAACGTTATTCTTTGTGATCTTGTGGTGAATCTTTAACAGCTGTCACATTTTGTTCTACCTAAAAATGAACTAGACAAAATGTTCAGTGAAGATGAAGCTGGGAAAATGTACCTGAGGTCAGATTTTGATCTTGCTTTGTCCAGTTCATCTGCATGTTATCAAAATAAAAATGATCCCACTTTTTTTGATATACAATACATTTTGTGTATTCTGTTGCATTTCCAAAAGAGTTCTTCCATCTTTCCTGATGACTGACATTAACCACAACTCCCTGTGGTCAGTCATTTTTGCTTGCTGTCTTCTGAGGCAAACCTGATCCTCTGTTCCACACAGGAGCGCCAGTGACCATGGAGGGAGAGATATTTCTATCCCCCCAGGGCAGTTATACAGTTGGGTGGCTGGAAGGCTGTCATTAGCTCTGTGTATGTGTGAATGTCAGACAGGCGGTCACTGAGGAGGCGATCTGAGAATTGGGAAAAAAAATTGCTGGCCAAGCCAGTCCTGGAGGTGCCCTTGGCTCAGTTTAGTATTTGTTCCAGGAGAGTGGAGACACAGCAGGGGGAGATGGTCCGCCGAATGCAGATTGCCTGACTGTGGTGGAATATTCAGGAGCTGTAACGACCAGCTTTTAAGGGGGTTGGTCTTTGTGTATGTGTGTGGGTGCGTGTGTGTGTAAGCATTAATCTTTGTTGTACCCTACTGCATATCTCTGCAACCATTTCTGTCTTTGTATTGACTCAGTGTTTGTTTAGAGTTGTGTAGACTAGGCAAAATGTTAGTGCAATAGTGTCTATCTGTGTGTTCCTGTCCACACCTGTTTGTCCACGTGCATGTGACACAGACGCAAATGCGTGTGTCTTGACAGTAATGAAGGGTTTTGAGTTTGCTGCTGGTGGAGAGTTTATCATTACTCTAATCCTTCTGGAGAGATATTCTCTTGCCTATCCCTCCCACACATATTCAGTCAGGTCCGGAGATAAAATGTCTTGTGTAAAATATGCTGTCATTTTTTCAAATACAAAACTTCACGCACAATGAAAATATTAAAGTTTACATGTTTTGTGGTGGTGTTGTGTTCTTTTCTCTTCTGGTTTCATCTACACGCAATTTGGGCCCCTCTTGCCTTTATGTGTTTGCTGCATCTCGTGGCTCACTCTCTCTTAACTGATAGAGAGATGGCTTATTTGCAAAATCTTGTTGAAGAGTTGTTGCAAAGATGTAGGAGGTGTTATTTTGTTCTGGCAATCCACTAGAGACCAGAGAACGAAAGTCCTCATTATTCTCATACAAAAAGTGGCTGTGATCTTCTTATCTAATACCAGTGATACTGCTTTTAGTAACAATTTCACTCTGAGAAATAAGGAATTTAGAAACCCCTAACTTGTAATGAAGACAAAAACATATTTCTGCATGCTGAGAATGGCGAGAAGAGAAAAACTCTGCCTCTTTTCACTTCAAAAACTCCCATTCTGTAAGCCCAGGTAGATGTGAAAGCAGTGTGAGAAAAGGATTGTGGCAAAGCTGGGTGTATCTGGACTCTCATGCTGTGCTGTGGGGCACCTGCTCTAAATGCTAAATGTATGAGCTAGCGATTGGTGCAGTGCTGCCAATATTTTTCTATGAGAATAGAGTGAGTGAGTGGGTGTGGGTGGGTGTGTGCAGGTGGATGGGTGTACTAGGTTTGTGTACTATGGGTCAGACAAAATAAGACCATTAGACAGCTAAAGATTAAAAGTGAAGCTGAGGGATGGAAATTGTGGCCTGAGTACAACTAATAAAGCAGAATGTACCCAGGAGATAAGATTAACTGTAGCCCAAAGTCACGCTTCCTCAGGATATATGGAGCCTGAGGCATTTGCAGATCTCTAGTCAGCTAATAAAACTCTATATGTTTCAAAAACAGTCTCCTCACAATCAGTGGAAACTTATAGGCTGTAAACAACTACAACAGATGAGAAGAGCTGTGTTACTGCACTGAAAATGCACTGATTGGAATTTTATGCGCTATATCATCATTTTCAGGCTATTTTGTGTCAGTAACTCAAATCAGAGTGGTCGTTAGGAGCAGGTGGCTGCCCCATCAAGGCGCTTGCCAATATATAATCGACCAAAGGCCCCCTCAGCAGGGCCTCATTGATTTGGCACAAGGGGAAGCTGGCCTACTCATCACAGCACAAACTCATCTACTGCTCTTTCATGTATGTTTATAGGAATGCAGAGGTGTTACCACTCCACTCTAGCTAATTTTTGCTTGACTGTTGAATTCATGTGCTTTTATAGACTATGTATTGACTCTGTACTGACAAATGTTACCACTGCGTCCAAATAAGATGCCTCCACTCAAGAAGCCCTTAAAAACCCATCTAAAGATGCGCTGTCCCTTAACGTAAAAAGACGAGCGATAAGAGTTGTCCACATGTAGGCAAAGGCTCATGGCTGCCAATTTGTAGAGCAGACCTGTAGTAGAGGTTCCTCGATCCTTACCATCCCCCTGCCTCATCAACCCTCTCTCAGTATGGGCCCCGCCCTGACACCTGCTCCCACTGTGCTTATTTTGCTCATGATTGAGATGTCATTGTCCTTTCTGCTCAACCCATGGCATTGCAGTAGGCCGACCAGTGCATAACGTCAAAGATGATGTAAGGCCCTTTTAGCTTGAGGTTGTTCCTTTCCTCACAAGTACAATATGACTGACATTTTTGTAAAAAAATAAGCAAGAAAAGAAATTAAATGTGATTATAGATTTAATTACAATTTAATAATTTGGATCAAAACAAGAAAATATAATTTCTCAGATTACTGTCAACAGTGCGTTTGGATTTGGTTACTAAGTAGGATCTGTTGATTGCAGCAGATTATTGCTCAACAGAACCCTTGTTGCAGTCATTGCACCATCTGTCCCACCTCAGCCAATGTCACTGGGATGATACTCGACTGGTGATGCAAAATGCATGAATCTCTGCCCTGTGCATTTCCTTTTGGTTAGGGACAAATCTAGTGTACGTTTTTGTCTAAAGAGAAATGACTCAAAATATGCCCCTAATGGGCTTAAAAGCCTACATCAGAAAAAAGCTAATGCTTGTGCCATAAGTGTACACTGAAAGTATCACAACAGAATGAAAACAGGCCTTTTTTAAAAAACATGCTGTCATTGTGGCTTATGTAAGCGATGAGTATGTGTATTCAGTCTTCATCATAGTGTTGCTTGCTGTTTCAAATAGCATTGTGTTAATTGGCTACTTTCACCAGCTGGAAGTAATACTAATACACTGAGGGAAAGCCACCGTGCTAGCTTCCTGAAGCGCTTAAGTGTGCCAGTGCATCTTGCATGCATCCCATAGCTGGAAGTGAGCTCTTTGATGTGATTGCTTCTGAGAAACGTCATCATTTATTGATGTTTCCATTAAAGTAACATAGATGTCTGTGTAGAGTTGGAGAGAAGGAAGGGGGCACACTGGTGGAACAGTAACTTACCGGCTAACTACACATAACAGGCAGAAAATGCCCAGCACCGTTACACTTAACTTCTTTTCCTCAAGTCCACAGCTTCATATCTCTATTCCTTCATATAGGAATAAATAGATATAGCAATGAATGATTTACATTTAAAAGATTTCTTTAGACTTTTAATTCTTGATCAGTCTGTCCATCCATCCATTTTCTAAATGATGTGTCCATTTCAGGGTCGTGGGGGAGTGGGATGGAACCTATCCTTGCAGTTTTAAGGTGGTGTACACCCTGGACAGGTCACCAGTCTATTGCAGGGCCAACAAAGAGAGACATGCAACCATTCTTGTTCACATTTACACCTACAACAACTTTAGAATTGCCAGTTAAACTAACATGTGTGTCTTTAGACTGTGGGAAGAAGCCTGAGTACCTGAAGATAACCCAGGCAGGCACAGGGAGAACATGCAAACTCCACTAAGACAGGCCCCACAGCCAGCTTGGATTCAAATCCAGGTCCCTCTTGCTATTACGTGGCAGTACTCACCACTGTGCTGCATTGATCATTCTAAAATAATTCAACTGTCGTTCCCCACTCTGCACTGTCTTTCACTGACAACACACAGACCTGGTGAAATAAAGATTAACAAAAAGAAAAAAGTTGAATTTCTGCAAACACTCAATTATAGGAAGCTGTAATTAGAAATAAATGGACTGAAATCCCTTTCTCCTGTTTTCCTTCATTTTCAATGACAGTGGTTCAACATTTATTTCAGAGTGCACGCATGCATGTGCTTACACACATCCGTGTCGCAAGTGTCGGTTATATACGGAGATGCTGCCATGAAGCTATAGCAAAGCATAATAATTTAACATAAGACTGGGAAATCAGAATCAGAATACTTCATTAATCCCAGGGGGGAAATTGCTCAGGAAAGCAAGCCAGAAAATCGCACTGATTGGAATGCTGTTGTAGATCACTTTGACCATCATCAGTCCCTAAATTATCATTCATTTGAGCAACCTTAGCGTTTGATATGGGAATTATAGGCAGGTGTAAAGGCCAGAGGGGCTTTGGCATGGCCTGCATCATTATGGTAGACGTCCAAGTTAGAGTGTCTCTGAAATGTCAGGGCCTGTGGGGTATCTTTGACCAGCAGTGGTGACTACACATTGACAGAATGAGATGGCACTTTAAAATAGCAACAGGGTGTTTGGGGATGTGAGTGAACAAGTCAGATTTGCAGTGACTCCAACTTGCAAGTTTCAGCACTTACAGCGGCTTCAGCTCAAATGTTGGTACCAGATTCCACAGAGCCCCTTTCCAGGTCTTGTTGAGTTCATGTGTTGGCAGATCAGAGAGCATATAAGGTGAGGTAAGCCATCAGTCATCTGATTTGTGCAATATTTGGCAGCATTGAGTTGTTGCCTGTTATTTTTGCATGGTGGACAGCTTCAACTTATCCTTGAGCTGAATGACCTAACTTCATATTGAAAAGCTTTACAGTGGCTGGAATGTCAAACGTCTTAATTTATTTTTTATATAAACTCAAATGTCTGGAATCTCAAAGACCAAAATCAATACAAAACCAACTTTCCAAACTGAATTAAATAAATGTCAGAGTTTTATTGGACTTACAGCTTCATAAAGCTTTTAAGCTTTGTATTTTTTAGATTATGTTTTGACATTTTGCCTTCACTCCTTAAATACATTTTTTCAAAACACAAATTTGTGCCAGTAAGTATGTGTTGTGTGTTTAGTGTTGATTTTTAATTTATAAATTTAGATTTGTCAAGCTTGTATTATAAGTGCATCAAATATTTAGTAAAATCCCAGCAGAACAATCTGGTTTTCTACAGTACACTAATTTCACAAGAACATGTTTTTCTAATCAGTTATACCATCACTTATATCTCATTAATCATAATAAAGTTGACACCAACTCATCAATTATTTCATTAAGATTTAGAGCAAATGTTTTTGGGTGTAGGGATATTCATAGAAAGTCTGCCACAAAGTCAAAAAATTTGACTCCATAAATCCAAAATGCTCTATGTATTTAGGCATGGCTTTTAAAGATTCACTTTTATTTGTGTAAACAATTTCTGATATTTATGTCCTTATTTTAGGGTCCTCCAGGGAAGTGAAAGCACCTGCAGAGGTCTCAGAGCAAATGGTCCAGAAGCTTAGAGGCAAGAATGAATTTACTGTGCTGGTGACCCTCAAACAGGATCACCTCAACTCTGGGGTCATCCTCTCTATCCATCATTCTGAGCACAGGTATGTTCAATTCACGTTTCACATATGTTCTTATTTTTTAAAGGGTTTTATCAGACACATACAAATAGATGTGCATATACATATGCTTATGATAACTTTTTGAAAGCTATGTAAAAATATATTTTAAGAAAAAGTTAACTGATGCAGGTGTAGTACTGGAATACTGAAGTATTGCCCAAAATTTCTCATTTAGTACAGTGCAGCTCTTTATAATAAAACCTGCCCCCATGATTAAAGTTGTATTCTAAATTTAGTAACTCTGTTCTGTCAAATTAGCAGACTGGATATTTGTATTTGATAAGCATTTAGATGTTTTACACACTAGTCAAGTAAACAAAGAAAATCACCCTGTATGCCAGAGTATTATTCACAGTCCATCAACGATGCAAGCATCGAGTCTGTAATTGTGAATCGAAAACTGATGAGACACTATTTGCAGTTAGCATGCTAATGTTTTCCATTAGTTTGTGGTAGCTGAGCCGTTGGATGATCAGAACAGCAATCTAAATTCCACATAATGCGTTGATTGAACAGTTTGTACATTAAAGTCAGTCCTGAGAAGAAAGCTCACAGGGATGTTAATGACTTTCCCCACTGATGATTAGCTTTCCCAGCCATTCATATGCAACAAAGCTGCGCTGCATGGTTTCATTTAGAAACATGGCAGAAATAATTCAGCATCTGAAGTGTTAGCTAGTGCATTTATGGAGGCAAGATGAATGTGAATGCATGGCTAGGGGAGAGTAAATCTATTAGATGTGGTTTGCAGATAAATCAGTTCCATTGCCACACTGTCTATTTTTCTCTTGAATAATGTTTCCAGCAAATGACTCTTGTTCAAATAAGTCTGTTTTTAAAGGCAGAGGTGATGAGTGTGTATCGGCAGCTCTTTCCATTAGTGTCACTATGTTCGGTGAATCTCAGTGGTGTGGAGAAGAGGATTCTCCTGGAATACTAATGCTCCATCGTAAAGAGTTGAACCACTACATGTGGGCCATTGTTGTGTGTTGCTGATGCTGCACCTGACAGCCATATAGCACAATTGTGTTTGACTACTGATGTGATTAAATTCTAAATAAGGTTGCAGATCTTGAGAAATGTTTGTACTGCTTGTGAGGTGAGGTGTTCATCCGTCTGCGCTGTGCTGAGAGCAGCCCCGAAATTTTTGCATTTCTTTGCGTGAGAAATGAGAATTTTGTTTAAGCAGTCAGAATGTAATGCAACAAGATGTGCTGTACAATGCAGGGAATATCTCTGACAAGCTGTCACTGTGTGACTGTTAATAGAAACAAGTTGCTGGAACTTTTACATTGTAGGTTCCTGGAGCTTGAAAGCAGTGGCCAGCGGAGTGAGGTGCGTCTTCATTACCGCACCAAAGGGCAACAGGATCACACCGAGGTGTTCCCTTACAGCCTGGCTGATGACCAGTGGCACAAGGTGTCTGTGGCCGTCAGTGCCTCTCATGTCATACTACATGTGGACTGCAACAGGTAAGGTTTTGAAAATACAATCTTTGCTTCTGTACTAACTTTAAGCTTTGGATGCATGCCACAGATGGGTGTCAAACCTCACAATGGCCTTAATTAAGTGAGCTGATTATCTTAATTCACTTAAAATCTGTTCCCTTTGCAGCCATACCTATTGGTCAGGTGACCTTACTTAAAAATTAATCAAGTGAGTCCAGGCATTCATGTAATTGGCACATGATAACAACAGACAAGCAGAGCTGAGGTGTTGGTTTGCGTCATGTGTGCTTTATATTAATCGATCAAATGCATCATGTGACATGTGTCTTGTGTCTTGTTTGTATCTTGATTAAAAATCTGTTTTGGTGGAAAAAAGATACCGCCACTCAACAGATGCTTGCTTTACCGCAACACTCATATCATTTGGTGTTTTACAGTGCAGGTTTTAGTAGATAAATGTTTGCATTTTTTAAAACTTCTATTATGCTGTACAGACAAAGAATGAAAATGTCAAATCATAACAGGACTACGTAAATCTTTTAACAGTCCTTGGCTGTTTGTGTTAGGTGAACCTGTAATATATATAGTAATATATAAAAATTATTACTATTTTGAGGTTTAAATATCATTGTATCAACCATCCAAAAGGAGAAAGTGACTGAAAGACAATGGTGAAACCATATCTTATTTGGTATTTATACAGTGCTTTTAAGTATTGTTTGTGTTTTTAAATCATGACAGGCACCGTTGTGTATGGAACTGTGTTCACTTGCTGACTGTGGCGTCCACATATTGACATCAGCCATCTGTCTCTTGGGTCCAACACAGGTTGAAATCACCTTGAGAAAACTGGCATTGTAGATGCCTCTGCTTTATAGTACGATTTGGGAGTTACTGTTTGTGTGTGATCCTTCTTGGCACTATAAAAGAACAGACGGCAACACCATGTGTATCGCAGAAAGCATGTGGCTATCTATACCCTCCATAGGAAAAGAGTTAACAGAAGGATTTAAAAGGGCAGGACCTGCAGTGTGGGGGAAACAACTATTTATCACATGAACCAAACAGGTAGTGTAACAACCTTTTTGTGAGTTTGGCTTCATGTGTATGTTTTTCAGGATCTATGAGCGAGTGGTGGAACCTCCTTACATGGACATACCTGAGGATACTTCCTTCTGGCTCGGGCAAAGAAACGCTGCTCATGGCTTCTTCAAGGTTAACACTGCAGTAAAATCTTTCCTTTCAGAATATATGCATGTTGATGCTTGTCCTGATCTATCGTATTACTAAGTGATAAATGATTCAGAATAGCACAAACAAGTAATTCATCTCAGCTGCTACACAATCTTTTCACCCCATACTCAATCTTGGTTTATACTGTATCTTCTCCCTCTTTATTTGCCTTGTTTGTTTTTATTTATTATAGCTGTTGGATTTAATTGCATGCATTTCTCAAGGCTTACCATTTTAATTTGAGGGCTGCTCTGCCTACTCTAGGAATTGACATTTTTTGACATTGTTTGTTCCCTTTCCCTTAGTCTGCAGCTAAGCCCAGTGCAATTATCTCAGCAACCCCCACAACACTTATTTGGGAGAAATCATTAAATAGCCTCTGGACTATGCTCATTAAGCTTAGTCTATAGTATTGTTTTTCAGACAGAGACACTTATATCACCTCTTTCAGACTGGACTGCACTACCCAATTTCCCACCTGGGGAGACTATGTTGGGGCAAAATGTCAGCTTACTGGCAAATCTAACTATTTTAATCAATCTGCTGGTGACTAGCTCTGTGTTTGATGTTGTGGCGATGCTTGTGTATGTGTGTACCTGTTAACACTTTACACACTGTGTCCTGGCATTTGAATTTCCTCTGTGTTAATTGGTTGATGAAAGAAGCTTTGGAGGTCACCCACTAATCTTGTCACGTAGCAGCATCTTTCCTCCCCACTCTGTGAAGCCTTGATTAGTTGCTGGGAAGGCATGTCTCCTTTTCTTTAAAACACACACTACTTCATTAGTACACATGGTCTCACACACAGAAAGAAATAGCTAATGTCTGTACACTAGTGTTGAGGAGATGAGAACATCACAGCCCAAGCAGTAATAGTAAAGACGTTGAAGAGAATCAGTACATCTGCATCTCTGCTTCACAACTGAACAACTTGTTTCTTCACAATCCACACACACTGTAAGATAGCTAAAGCTGTTGTATGTTTGTTATCCACTGACTCAGTCTTTGAATTCCATCAGAGATGTGTCATTTGGATATTAATAAAGCAGATTGTTCAGCATCTTATGAGACCACTGTGGAAACGCAGGAAGAAATTTTATTTGACAGTCAGTGTTTTTTTCTTCTCTTTTTCTTTTTAGTCTGGCAGGATATATCTCTTGACAATAGTTAACATTTGATTCAGTCTCTCTGCCCCTTGCTGTTTTGTACAAATTCGCATTTTCGGTCCAGACAGGACTGTGTTCCTGATGCACAGGAGTCTGTACAGAGATTCTTTTCTCAGTGACAGTGCAAAGCAAAACCTGCTTTGGTGATTACAGCTGAAGCTGTGGTTAAAAAAAAAAAGTTTTACATTTCTTTAGGTTCTATTTCCTTGTGTTAATATCTCTGTGTCGTGTTATATATTTTTCTCCACTGATTAAATAAAGCATCCCAATAAAGCATATCAGTGGATTGTAGCTCACAGGGGGGTATCATAGCAGGTTAGTTTTTTGAGGTTTCTTAGAAAAATTGTTTATTTAAAAAAATACTGAAGATTTATTAGATAATTGCTCCTTTCTACTCTGTATTATCCTATATTTGCTAGGCTTTTAAGTGAGTCAGTTAAATCTGAAAGATTTTATTTTAAGTTAATTTATTTTTGTACCTAAACCCAACTCACTAAGTATTAACAGAAATGTTGCATGTGACTTGAATTACATATTCATATATGTGTCCACATATGTCATATATGTCATACATATGTCATATTCAGAGGATTAAGTTTGTAGCACTTGCATGATGTACTGTTTGTGTGGTGCTGGCAATTAAATTGTTTTATTACAGATTTGCTAGACACAGCTCCTATCTGCCTCCATTTCTCCCCATTACCATGAAAAATCAGCAAATGATTTCCCCAGGATTTTAAATTTATGGCCGGTAAATTGAAGTGGCGAGACAATTTAAAAAAACAATTTTTCCTAAGTTGCGCTGTTCCACTTCTGTAAAGGTAATAAATGCACTCATGGAGTGAAATAGACCAGGTTACTATGGGAACAGAATATCTGTAGATGATTACATATGTGTTTGGGGGTTCGGACACAGGACAATTTGGACTTATGAAATGATTGAATCTGTATCTCCTGTTTATGCTTATCAGAGGTGATTGAAAAAAAAAAATCCATGTACCGACTCAATCTGCCACATGATTAACCTCCTGTTGGTGTCCAGATATGAGATGATTGATCAGAGCAACAATCTGGGAGGCATGTTATCCAGCCACCACCCAACAATCTGTCTGTCACTCTTCAGAGTGAAAAACATAATTCCTCTCACTTGTTTTTGTGAGGACGCTTGGGTCCCATATTATCTCATGGAAAATATAGTACAAGCACACTTAGACAATGCCCCCACCCCCCTGAATCCTCATCTACTTGCTACACCTGTTAGGTGTTTCTCATATTTCTTTTCTTTTCTGTTTAAATTATTATTCTCTATGATCAAAAAATTGTTGTGTCTGTGTGTGCAGGGAGTGATGCAGGATGTGGAGATCCTGGTGATGCCACAGGGTTACATCTCACAGTGTCCAGACCTGAACAGAAGTGAGTGCAGTCTCTTACCAAACATATTACAAAGTATTTCAGTGAGTGTTCATTCTTCAAAACTTATTTTGCTAGGCTCCTGGTTCGATTGATTTATCATTATTCTGATTCTTTTTAATTCTCTCATGGAGCTAAAGAACTTAATAATTAAACAAGCATTATTTCCCAAAATGAAATTCTGGCTAATGAAATACTTTTGTAAATAGTCAGTTATTCAGTAAGAAGGCAGGGTTGTCATTGTTTTTCTTGTGAGTGTGGAATGTCATTATTTAAAAAAGCCTTTTGATGGTCCCATTTTTCTCAGTTGTGAGGGGACAAAGAAAACAGCTGTTTACATCAATGTAAAAGTTGTAAGATTTTATCTGGGTAAATACAGTAGATATGATAAGCTGTAGCAGACATATTTTAAAAATCCGTTTAGCGTGACTTTTAAGTGGTAATCTCTGAGACTATTTGATTTGGAAATGTTTTGATGTCGTGCTGTTTTTGCTATTCAATTACTAGCTGTGTAGTGAAACCCTTTTATTTCTGTGTTATGATGATGTGTTTTTGTTGGGAGCCTTTTTTTATATCCAGGTGGCTGTTTTAGCTTATCTCATTGTCAGGGTTTGTTGCAGACAAACTGTTTATTTCTGCTGAGAGGGAAAAACCCACACCCACATCTCAGGGTTTAAAATTATTTTCACATGGCTATACATTCCTGTGCCTACAAAAGTTTGCTTGCTACATTTTACAGTAAATGAGGCCTTTTTACAGGCAGGATGCTGGGGAATATAGTTTTAATAATAACAAAAAGAGAAATGGCAGTGAACTGCTGTTTAAACAAAAGTGAGCAAGTAAACTTAAAAAAAAGTAAAAGTAAATCATCAAATTACATTACATTACATTAGGCAAAGTTTAAACCAAATGTGCTTCAAAATTGAAAGGTTTGTTGCATCACTACCTCAAATGCACAAGGTGCATAGTTTTTATCTGTCATTATCTTTATCAAATTGGAATATCAAAACATGCACCTGAATAACTTTCTGTCATTCCTCATATCTCAGCATGTCCAACCTGCAATGATTTCCATGGACTTGTGCAGAAAATCATGGAGCTACAGGATATCCTTGCAAAAACATCGAGCAAGGTATTGTAATGTGTGCGTTATGTGTGTTGATTTGACATTTAATCCCCCAAAAAAGAGACAGAGAGAGAAACAGTAATTGCTGCTTTGAAGTAAATGACTAAATTGTCCTCTAGCATACAATATCCCGTTGTCAGTGTGGTTCTGTTATTAACATTCATTGCAACAGGCAGTCAGAGATGTATTAACATTTGGCATTGCCTGTTATTGAAGTCTTTTCTCTTCTGATGGAGAGACTGAGAGTGTATGAGATGTTAATAGTATCTAATGAATGAGTTTTATGATGCTTCTGGTTTGCTATTGAGGCTCTTTTTTCACATGTGAATATAGACGTAGAACAAGGTTGACTCATATCGTCTCTCCTACTTGCCTTTTGTCTTTTTGGGGGTGGTGGTGTGAGCAGCTGTCTAGGGCGGAGGAGAAGATGAATGGGCTGGATGGCTGCTATTGTGAGAGAACCTGCAGCGTCAAGGGGGTTGTCTACAGGGAGGATGAAGGCTGGACAGATGGTTGCAGGAACTGCACATGCACGGTGGGGCTTCACACAAGGGTGCTCGACTGTGTGTGCATGCATGTTAGTACATGACCATTACAGGGAAAGAGGGGAGATTCAATTTTGTGTTCGTTTGTGTAAACATACTATGTCTGAAATCAAATACGTGTCATACTGTCTGTGATTGTGTGATTAAATATTTGCAGGCATGTGAGTTGGTCATAAAAATGTCTGTGAATTGGTTGTGTGCTGTGTCTGACAATATGCATTTTTAATCATACATTGTTAAAATTCTTGTGCTGATTGCACACCTCAGTTTGTGTGTGTCTGTGCATGCAAGTGTTTGCATTTACACATACATTCTGTACTCCCATTGTAAGCGTTGGCTTTTGTCTTGAACCCCTGTTGATCAAGTGTGTGAAGGTGGGGGGTGTGTTTGGGTGGGGTAGAGGTGCAGAGTGCAGGGGCCCCATTGTCGACAGTTTGTATTATCATTATTTTCTTGCATCAGATTGAGGGTTGCCCTAGTTACCCAAGAAAAGATACTGTATTAAAAACCTCCACAGTATTCAGGATTAGATGCACCAACAACAGTGCTTAGTAATGCTCTGTTCTCTCAAGGGTCTACTTTGTGCTGCATAAAGTGTGAATATTTGCCAAAAGAAGAATTAGAAGCGACTGGAGAGCTTGGGCTTGTACTACATCAGCAAACAAATTTCACCCCTCTCAGTCTACTCGACTTTGGAACATTAAACTCATTTACTGCTACTGAACTGCGCCAACTAGCCAATGAGATGCCTTCGCGCACCACTACCCAACATGCAAAAAATAGGAAATCACATATCTCTCAGTGCAGCGCACCTAATTGCACTTGACAGATGATAATTATCATTAGGGATTTGTTCTACCCACTCATCCAATGAAATCGCTTCATTCGTCAGGAACGGTGTTTTGCCGTTCCTGGGCTGCAATTAAGGAATTAAATGGGATATGTTCTTACCTTATGTGTGGCAATTAGCTGTGACCTTTAAAATTCAAAGGTCATGCATTAAGATGTTATCAATTATGTGGATCAGGTTCATAGATGTTGCTGTCACAGAGCTTTCATCCGTGGAAACTATATTAATTACACTAACAGCTGGAGAAAAGAAGATTGTATTTAAATGCATTAGATATACAGATTGCTTGAGAAATATACAGTTTAGGAGTAGCTTTACAGCACAGTTTATTTTTAAAGAGTATTCATACCTTCGAGTTTTGCCAGAATCCTGTAAATATTTAAAACATGCAGCATAGGAGTTGGTGATGAGTAGGCTGCAAACATCTATGCAGGGACCTCTTCGTGTATAATGTATTTATAATAACATAATTACAGATAAAAATGAATTCATTTCAATGACACTGTCTCACATACATTTAGCCTAAACTAATTATATAAATGGGGTGACAACAGATTAGAAACACTACCATAATGTAATTCATTATTGCCAAAAATGTACAGAGTCTACAGAGGGACTTTAAAGTCAAATCAGCATCTCTGAAACAGTTTCAACAACAGCTGAACATTGTTAGTGCCATAAAAGTATAATTTATTAGTTGACCACTATGTTAGGCTACATTAGTGTTTGCTGGGCAGTAAGTAGGGTGAACTTGCCCTACAGAAATGCCAATACATATTTGAGGTTTTGAAACTTACATGTATTATTCAAAATTCTATATCCACCTCATTTAAAGTTTTTTTTTCTAAAATGTTGAAGTGTTTATGGAAAAGCAACACTGATATAAATGTTGTCAGATTTGATCATCCTTGTTACTGAAGTAAAATTTATCAGTGCAAGCATCAAACATCGAGTATCACTTGAGTTCTAGTAGTCACTCTTTAAACAACGTGTTGTGTTTCTCTCTACCAGAATGGCACGGTGCAATGCGAGGCCATCTCCTGCCCTCCCCCTCAGTGCCCGGCGGGCACAGCGCCTGCCTACGTAAAGGGTGCCTGCTGCAAGGAGTGCCAGCGTGAGTGAAGTACCCTTAACCTCAGCACCCTCCTACACTCATACAATCATGGACACAATTGCGCACAAATGCACACAACAGCAAAACAACCTCCAACACCAGATTTAGAGCACATATAACGCCTCCACAAGGGCTGCCTGACAATTGACCAGGGCTTTGCTGTGTTGCTAAGCTACCTTCTAACATGTCTCTTGAGATGAGTCCATCCTTTTTGCATATACATGGACCAATCAATTATTCACTAGCTGGCTTCAAAACACAGATGGCCACCAGTCACACAGACAGGAGCCAGTAAATCTGGGATCGCTACATGTGATGTAAACTAGTTCCTATTTATGGCATGACATGTTGAGGCTGTGAGAAAAGTGAAGAGGAAAGGAATGTTGTTGAGAGCCTAAAATGATGCTCATACTCACACTGGCAATGGTGTCCTTTTCGTAAACGTCCATTTATTAACTTTTTAGAACTGATATGTTCTGGCTGGATAAATAATTCTGTTTCATCACATTGCTACACAGAGGGTCTGTTTTATTTTTTCAAAAGACTTTGAGCTAAGCAATGAACTCTTATTAGCCTCTTCACCGCAGCACTCTGCATCTCATATTCTCTCAATTCCCCTCTCAATAAAAACGGATTTCAGTGGGTATTATCTTTTTTCACATGAGCATACCAGTGATAGTATCCCAAATGAAACTTTAACAGATGTGATATATTTTCTTTTAAGAGGTAAAATAACTGCCTGCCAGCTTTTAGAATGAAATCCAGCATAGAGGAATTTATTACCTTACTTCACAGTGTTTTTAATAACTGATGGTCTCACTATAGATGTATTGAAGGTTATATACTATATTCGTGATAACAAAAAGTACCAGGCTTTATGTGTGTATCGTATTTCTTAGCAGATTTGACTCCGCATCTTGTGGAAGCGGACTTCTTTTGAGAACTTTTTCATCACAAACTCCCACACACTTCTGCTGTCCTTCTCCTGCTTTGCTTGTAAGCAAATGACACAGTGAAAAAGCTGCCAAAGCAAATAATAGACAAGATTTACTCTCTATCGGGAAGAAACAATTAGTCTGGGATGCTAATCATCTTGTGTCAGCATCATTTCCATTGAACCACAGGCCATGGCTGATACGCCGGGCTTTTAAGCATGACTCTAAATCTGCTGCCGTGTTATACAAATACAAACACGTAGCAAGTAATACCCTTAAACTCAATATCCCTATTCTCACTTATGTCAATGAGGTAGACAAACACACAGCTAATTACACATGCCCTGGCTTTGGAGAGAAGTGTACCACAAGTTTCCCCACCACAAAGACATGATTTGCTCTCCAAATTAAAGTCTTATCTCACAACACAAGGCCTTGCAGGGAGGAGTTCTGAGTCTCTATTTTATTTCTTTTTTTTTTTGATTGTCTGTCAAGTAGAACGTCAAATGGCTGTTTCTGAAGTCCTTTGCTTTCATGATACACTGCTTTGTGATAGGGCCTGACCTGCAGTGTCAATCATTTCTCCCCCTTGTGTAAGGCTAAATCCGTCTGACCCTAAATGCTCATCAAACACACACTTTCAGTCCATGTGATTATTTTTGAAGACCCCCTAGCCTCCCAGTTACACGAAATGGCTTCTTCTCAGTGCTGTGGTGAGGAGTGCTTTCTCTCGCTGCATATTAATTATGTCATCACTTCCTCTGTTGTATTACTTAATTGAGTTTGACACGCTTGATTTGGTTCAACTCTATTCACCTGAGGGCTTAAAAAAGTCTCACAAAAAAGTGTGAATAATAAGAACAGATTGTGTGATGCACGTTAAACAGCACCGTTAAATAATTCTTGACATCTCACCAGTGTTTATGTTCACAGCTGAGTGCAGATACATAGATTTGAGTTCAATATTTACAAAAATCAAGAGGGGGCAGTATGATTTAAATGTGTATAGTGTTTTTTTTTTTCAAGAATACAGAGAGTACAGTAAACAAAGCAAATAAAGAAAAAGAACGGCAGTTTACAACAAATAACTATTTAGACTGATTTTTTGTTAGGTCCACATTCCCTACAAAGTTTAGAAAACCCAAACCTTTTCTAACAATCCTTATTTATCTTTCAATTTATAGGTTATTCTTTATAGTGAATGATTTTACATGGTTTGTCTTTTTCAGTGTGTAAAATCTGGTCTTTTTTAAAACAATCCTATTAGCTTTTTGGCACTCAAAAACTGGGGACGATAATTTGGGAATTTTTTTGGAATTTCTTTTAAAATAATTTCCTCATGTGCCTCTTACCATGTGACCTCTTACAAAAACATTTGAATCTTTCTGCACTGCCAGCCCAGAAAATTACAGTGTTATACACTGATATATTTTTATTATAATGATTTAACTTGACAGGAATTATAAACAGTCCTGTGGGAAAAAAGTCACTGATTCCATAGGAATTAAGAGGGTAAGTACAGCCAGGTGTTGCTAATCAAATGACATTGATTAATTGATAATGAGTAACGTGACCACCTCTATAAAGGCATGCATTTTGGCAGTTTGCTGGTCTATCTTAAAGCGGGAGGAAAGACATCAGCAATCAACTTAAAGAAACCAGGTTTTGCTGCCCACCAATCTTGGAAGGGATATAAGGCCATTTCCAAACAATTTGTAGTCTATCATTCTAAATTGAGAAAGATTATTCACAAAAAAATGACCAATTACCAAAGTTACCAATCTTCCCATGAGTGGATGTCCCAGCAAATCCACTCCAAGGCCAAACTGTGCAATGCTCAGAAGAAATGTTTAAAAAAAAATTGAGGGCAACTCTACAGTCGAACTCTGCAGGTCTCAGTTAGAATGTTAAATGTTAAAATTCACGACAATGCAATTAGAAAAAGACTGAACAGTTATGGCTTGTTTGGAAGGGTTGCCGGAAGAAAGCCTCTTCTCTCTAAAAAAGAACTTGGCAACCCAGCTTAAGTTTGCAAAGTTGCATCTGAACAAACCACAAGACTTCTGAACAGTGTCTCTTGGGCAGACAAGACCAAAAGGGATGCTTGTGGCAGAGGGGTAATGATTTGGCCTTCTTTTGCAGCCACGGGACCTGGGCATCTTGCAGTCACTGAGTTGACCGCAAACTTCTCTGTATACCAAAGTATTCTAGAGTCAAATGAGAGGTCATCTGTTTGACAGCTAAAGCTTGGCCCAAATTGGACCGTGCAACAGGACAAGAATCCCAAGCACTCCTGTAAATCTGCAACAAATTGAATGAAAAATTAAAGACTCAAGGTGTTGCAATGGCCCAAATTCCAGACCTCAACCCATTTGAAATGCTGTGGTGAGAACTTAAGAGAGCTGCTTATAAATGAAATGTCCACAAACCTCAATGAACTGAAGCAACATTGTAAAGAAGAGTGGGCCAAATTCCTCTACAAGGATGTAAAAGACAAAAAATATTGCTTCAAGTTATTGCCACTAAAGGGGGTTCTAAAGCTATCAAACCATGAGGTGTACTTAGATTTTCAAAGGACTGCGTAGTACTGTGAAAACTTGTGTATTCACCACCTGCATCACATGCCAGTTTACAGTCGTCTTCTGAGATTCCTGTTTCCAGATCTTTGTTCCATGCATGTAATTTAAATTGAGACCTCTGATGAACAGGATGTAAGCAGATCATAAAATTCTGATATCCCTTTTCGTAAAGAGCTTTTTGTTATCACACCAGTATTTCAGCAGGTGGTTATGGAGATCTACAAAATTAGTTATGATGATCTGCTTTTATAAAACTTGAAATTAAAATAAAGATTCAGATTAAATTTAGATCTGAATTCTTCAAAGGACATAATGACATCAGAGTTTGGATAGTATAGATCTTTAATTTTTTCAAGCCCTTTAGAAGTCCAGATCCTAAATGTAGCATCTGTTCTTCCTGGGGTGAAAAACTGTGTATCCCTAATTTGGACTACATTGTGGCTGATTTTTTTGGTTCTTTTAAAGATTTTCCCACATCACACTAAATCATGTGTTTGACATTTGAACTACCAGTCTGCTTTTGCTGCTTTTCCACTGTGACAGAGAATAAATACACGGGAAGAGGCAGTTGTAGATCATGAGATTCTATAGAAAGAGTTACTGATAAATTAGTTTACAAGAAAAGAACATTTTTAATGAAATCATTATTGTCTGATTAATGGATTTATGAAATGAAAAAGAATTGTGAATGGCTTTCTTTTGTTTGCTTCTGGTTGTTTGTAGTTAAAGTCGTAACATTATATGTCTGCCGACTGAACCTCTGGGGCAACTGGCAGTATCTGGGGGCTTGCAGTGTATCCAGCTGATATCTGGGCCAATATTTCTTGTTCTGTCCTTAGGTCATTGTTTACAATTATTGATAAATATTAAATGAGCTAATGAAAAGTTAAATCGTCATCAAAGTATTATAGATGACAATGAGAATGCATTTAAGCAAATCTCTAATTTGCTCTCCATACAGATTGCTTACCTACATGTAACCTAAGCCTATCCCCTCTACACCTTGCTAATAGATTCTGCATATTAATATGCAAAAGTAATGAAAATTTCTTCAGTTACTGTTTAAGCTTCAGAAACAAAGCATATACTGTATGGACAAAAGTATTGGGCTACCTACATATTACGCCTACATGAGCTTTTTGACATCCCATTCCCATTAATATGGAGTTGGTCCCACGCTTTGTGGCTATTCTACTCTTCTAGGAAGGCTTTCTACAAGGTTTTGGAATGTGACTTTGGAAATTTTTGCCCATTCAACCAGAAAAGCATTTGTAAGTTTAGATAATGGCATTGGGCCTGGCTTGAAGTCTTCATTCTAGTTCACGCCAAAGGTGTTTGATTGGGCTCAGATCAGGGCTCTGTGCGGGCCATGCCTTTGTGGACCTTGATTTGTACACTTGGGCACAGTCATGCTTGAACAGAAAAGGGTCTTCGACAAACTATTCACACAAATTTAGAAATATAGAACTTTCCAAAATGTCTTGGTAAGCTGAAGCATAAAGATTTCCCTTCACTAGAACTAAGAAAAAAATCCCATAGCATTATACCTCAGACTAGAAATGGAATGTCTGTAACAGGCTGCACGCAGGTAGGCGCATGCATACTACTTCCTTTTTACGTCCTATTTCCACTGCTCCAGAGTCCAGTGGCAACATGCTTTATATCAGTGATATAAAGCTTGCATGCACCTGTTCAGCGATGGAAACCCAGGCCATGAAGCTCCTGATGCATAGTTTCTGTGCTGATGTTAATGCCATAAACTTGGAATTACTAAGTTAGCACAATGTTAATGAACTAGTAACTTTATGTGGTCTTTCACTTTGTTGCTGAGTTGCTGTGGCTCCCAGATATTTCCACTTTGTAATAATATACCACTTACAGTTGATTGTGGACTATCTAGGAGGGAAGAAATTTTACCAACTTATTGTAACTATGGCATCTTATTACATCACTATGCTCGAATTCAGTGAGCCCTTTAGAATGACCCATTCTGTTCCAAATGTTTGTAAAGGCAGACTGCATGGCTAGGTGCTTAATTTTTTATACACCTCTGGCAAGGAAACTAAAGGAAACACCTGAATTCAATGATTAAGAGATATGGCCCAATACGTTTGTTCACATGGTGTAAATACTGAACTGTCATGCTGTGGGGAAAGGAATCATGTCTAGCCTTCCCTCCCTCTCCTAACCTGGTAGCTGCTACTGCTTGTTGTATTCTTACATTGCTTATATTGTAGTGTATTGTATTTTGCATATTCACACACACACACACACACACACACACACACAGAATTTAAATCTAACTTCAGCACATTTTGGACTTGCATGAATTAATTATAAATAGGTCAGATATTAACCCTTTCATGGACGAATAATGACATCTTCCGTCACTGTAGTGACCAACATGCATGAAAGGGTTAATGAAAAGAGAAGCAGAATTATCATCCTGACTGGATATCAAATAAATGAAGATTTTAAAAGAGCAATGTTTTTATGGTTATGTTTGTTTAATGTGATTAATGCACTTATTTCCATGTATGCTGTGTCTGCTGCCAGCTGTCTGCTTATTTGGTGGAAGAGAATTGGTTGAAGGAGATCAGAAAGCTGTGCGCGACTCCTCTGGCAGGTGCCTGCTGTTTGAATGCAGGGTAAGTCATGTCAACACACACACACACACACACGCACACACACTAAACCATTTTTATTCAGAAGGCTTTTTATCAAACTTCTCTCTAGAAAGAGATTCCATATTACCTCATGTAGCTAAACACTTCAGGTCTCCTAATTTCCATGTTCCAGTGCATGACAGCTCACTAAATGCTCATTCAACAGCTACTGTGACACACCTTGGGAGGATAAAACTTCAATAAGCCAGCTTGTGAGTTTGTTCACTTTAAGATAAATTTCATTGATCTGGCCTGTTACTATCCTATTTGGGATCTAAAAAATAGCTGAATCCTGCTACTTCATTTTACATTTGGAGGCAAAAACAGTGCACCTGTCAATCAGATAATGCTATGTTCTTCAGCACCAGTCATCAGATACCGTAGTGGTCCCAAATTAGATTCATTTCCCAATTATTCAGAGTATTTGCTTTTGTCTGCCTGGTGCACCAGATGGGTGGGTTGCTCACTTTTGGGAGTAATTCACTTGATGACATTATGCCAGGCAGGCCCAATCAATCACAGAAAAATGATTTGAAGTTTTTAATCACCCAGCTCTATCATATCATCCAGCTCCTCCATGAA
>VUQH01033845.1:0-58990 GCA_015106775.1 Etroplus canarensis | reverse complement strand
TACAACATCCGAGATCACTGTCCAGAAGAGCGCAGTCCTAGGAACAGCTAAGATATTGCGCAGGTCCCTCAAGCTCCCAGGCCTCTGGTAGAGGACCCGAGCTTGAAGGATAGACCGCCCACAGGGGCGAGAGGGGATTTTTTTTTTATATATATATATATATATATATATATCTGTAAGAGCCAGCCAAAAATACAAATAGTGTCACAGTGTGGCATTGTAAAGTTTGATGGCTACAGGTAGGAGTGATTTCCTGTGGCGTTCTGTGGTGCATCGTGGTTGAATAAGTCTGTTGCTGGGCATGGTCCTGTGTCTGTCCAGCACATCGCAGAGAGCGTTTGAAGGATTGTCCAGTATTGTCCTCAGCTTTGACAGCATCCTCCTCTGACACCACTCCACACCCACTACCTTACTGCTACAGCTTGTTGAGTCTGTTGGTGTCCGCTACCCCAGCACACTACAGCATAGAGGATGGCACTGGCTATCACAGACTCATAAAACATCCTGAACATCGTCCAGCAGATATTGAAGGGCATGAGTCTTCTCAGAAGATACAGACAGCTCTGGCGCTTCTTGTAGATGGCTTCTGTGTGTTTGTTGAAGTTGAGTTTATTGTTAATGTGAACAGCAAGGTATTTGTAGTCCTCTACCATTTCCGAACAGACCACATGGATGGAAACAGGGTCACTGGTGTTTTGGGCCGTCCCATGTCCACCATCAGGTCCTTGGTCTTTGTCACGTTAAGCTGCAGATGGTTCTGATCGCACCACGTGACGAAGTTGCTCACTACTGTCCTGTACTCTCCCTCGTCACCCTCATTAATACTACTGCAGAGTCATCAGTAAACTTCTGTTGGTGGCAAATGTCTGTGCAGCACTTAAAGTCTGTGGCGTAGACAGTAAAGAGAAAGGGAGAGCGAACAGTCCCATGTGGAGCTCCAATGTTACAAATCACGCTGTCTGACACACAGTGCTGAACATACTGTGGTCTGCCTGTCAGGTAGTCGATTATCCAGGCCACAAGGGAGGCATCCACCCGCATCGTAGTCAATTTCTTACCCCGTAGAGCCGGCCTGATGGTGTTGAAAGCACTTGAGAAGTCAAAGAACATGACCCACAGTTCTCAGTGGCTTTTCCAGGTGAGTGTAGACACGGTTGAGTAGGTAGATGATGGCGTCCTCAACTCCAATTTGTGGCTGGTAGGCAAACTGGAGGGGGTCTATTAGTGGGCTGACCATTGGTCAGAATGGCTCCTGAGAGAAATCGTCTGAATTGTTAAATTCATCTGAGCGAGAGGGCTGGATCATAATTTTTACAGTCTTATTACGGATAAAGACAGTACCCATGGCCTGTTGTACCACATGGAAGTAAGCTGATTGGGTCTTTGCTTCTGTGCCATTGCCTTTCTTTAAAAAACAGCAGTTTCTTTGTAATGACCAAAGACTGAATGTTTTTGAAATTACACTTACTTTTTTTAACACATTTTTTGCCTCGTGTTACATATGATTTTTTGTTTTTGTACAATAGCACTTTTAAGTCTACAGCTGCAACAGAAATTTAATCTACAGTTTTTGCCAAACATCTTAGGTTGCAGCATCTTTGATATGATATTAAACTTTCCTTTGTCCATGCTGATTTTTCCTCCCCTGCATAGGCATTATGTTTTTCAGGTTGTCCCTCTGTCCGTTCACGCTTTACAAATCTTGCTACTGTTGTAAGAGCTTATTGTGGTGCTGGATCATAGCCAACACTAGGGTAGAAGATTTGAGAATATCTTAGAGATCATGAGGTCAAAGGTCAAGATCACAGGGGGTCATCAGTGATAATTTTATTACCACCATAGGAGCTGATTGGGCTCCTGGATCCTTGTCAGTGCTTTTATATTTGAGCACCATGATGGGTAGAAGAACTGATAACTTTTTTTCTCAGATCTGTGGGTCTGTCCATCCATCTGGCCATTAAAAAATTTATCACTACTGGAGCTGACTTGTTTGGCAGGTCTTTTCCAAACTTTGTGTGGTTAATACCTGTGGTGGGTAGAAGATATGGTAACATTTACAAGATTGTGGGGTCAAAGGTCAGGGTCACACAGGGTCAGATTTAAGGGAGAGGCATACTGGCCGAGTTCTAGGCATTTCATTGACATTATTGACTCAATCCAGTCAAACAGGCTCCTTAATTCACAACCTGAGGTTGTGGGAGATCATAGCTGTAGAAATATCTCAAAATGCAAAAATTGCATATGTGTTTCGCTTTTTTATCTTTCCCACAGAAAAAATTACACTTCATTCCTTTACTGTGTTCTGCACATTTGTTTCGTCCTTGTCCTTCAACAGACTTTATGTTGAACATGACAGCATTTAATTGATCTTTTCGGTGCCAAATGTTGCAGAAATCTCACCAGGTCCTCAAGTCTGACCAGTGTCCTTTTTCAGACATGATGCTCTCTTTTAAAGAGGTTAAAAGTCAAAAATCACTTGATAAGGAAGTTCATACTTTGACTTTATGAAGCATATGTTAATGACAGATTGAAAGTTTCAGAAAGTTACATAGATTGTTGGACCATACCACCCCTAATTTTGGCAGAGGCTGTTTGACAATTTGAGAAGCTGTTTAGCTGGATGTTTCACATTGTTTTGATAATACTTATGTATCTACTTCATAATTTATTCACTAGATGATTTGGTTGTGCCATGTCTTTCCCTTCTCTGTTCTATGTTCAGACCCAGTCCTGTCAGCAAGGTCAATATGGTCTTTTTCTCCTTAAGAGCATCTATCTTCTGTGACTGATGCCTGACACTCTCTCCTCACAGACTCGTCCTCTCATCTGTGTCAGACTACTTTGCTGCAATGTTCACCAGTGATGTGCGGGAGGCCAAGCAGGACGAGGTGAAGATGGAGGGAGTAGACCCTGATGCATTGTGGGTCCTGGTGCAATATGCATACACAGGTACTCACACGCTATTTTTCTTTATCGGGTAGGGATAGAGTTCTATATTTTGCTTGGAAAAACAAGATGATCTTTTTAAGAAAGAGTGATATTTTTTTCCCTCAGTAATAAATTATATTTAGCAGTAAGGCTCTGTTCTGAGGCATATCCACCCGTCCATGTGCATACATCGGGTAGCAGCAAGACCTCTCCTTGAGTACAAAACAGAGCAGATATCAGTGATACTAGACAGAACATTAATTTAGTCAGACATATAATGAACAAGAAGAGCCAGGGTGAAGGTGGGTCGCAAAGTTGCTTGCAGAGGGAACTGCAACTTAAATAGCATACCCTATATGAGATCTGCCAATTGAATGTGCAGCTGGGGGCTGAACTTAGCGAAGATCAATCAAAAAAAGGATTTATAATACAGAAATTTCCTACTTTTTAAAGTATGTCCATTCATACACTTTGATAGTAGCCTTCAACTCATCTGTATTTTCAGATCGGGAATTGTCATCTTCCTCTTGGAAATACTTCATTTTCTATGGGGTTGAGGTTAGACAATTGGCTGGCCAATCAAACACGGCAATAACATGGTCATCAAATCATTTGGTAGTAGTTTTGGCACTGTGGGCATGTTTGAAGTCCTGTTGGAAAAGGAAATCAACATCTCCATGGAGCTTGTCAGCAGATTGAAGCATTAAGTGATCTAAAATCTCCTGGTAGAGTGCTGCATTGACTTAATATTAGGAATACAGCAGTTGTAGCCCCACTCTTGAAGATATCTGTGCATGGTGACTCTTGATGTATTGACGGCAGTTTCAGTCCTCTCGTTGTGAACCTCTCCAAAATTCTTGACTCGACATACCTTCTCCTACAATACTTTTCCCTTCCAGTCAGCTTTCCATTAATATGCTTTCTGTACAGCACTCTGAACAGCCAGCCTTTTCAGTAATGATCTTTTGTAGCTTACCCTCCTTCTGAAGGATGTCAATTATCATCATCTGGAAAAGTGTCAAGTCAGCAGTCTTCCTGATGATTGTAATTGTATGTACCAAAGCAAACCAAGATGTACACAATATTTATACTGCTTGAATAGTAATTTACTCAACGGGGAAATTTAACATTCTTATTAATTTGAGATAATGGATCCCTGCTTTCCATGAACTGGAAACCATAATCATTAGAACTGAAATAAAAAAGGCTGGACATATTTCACTTTATGTCTAATGAATGTAGAATATATTAAAGTTTACATTTTTTTAATTAAATCACAAATAAAATTACCTTTTTCACAATATTCTAATTTTTATTTTTAAATGGACTATTATTTGTATCTTTATTAGTATCAAATGGCCTGAGATGTGCCACAAATTGGATAGGAAAATTGAAGAGTATTGAGTGTTCATAAATAATAAAAAGTATATAAAATGTGGAACAAATAGTGTGGGCCCAAAATCTGCTGTTAATGGCTAATGGCTCCTGGAGGCCAGTACTATCTGCATGCACATTTTCTTTAACTAAATATTTCCTCATTATTCTGTGTTTAAAAAGATGAAAACATTTTCATGATTTGATTATAGTGCATTTCAAAATCTCTGTTGTCCAGGCCGTCTTGAGTTGAGGGAAGACACCATTGAGTCTCTGTTGTCAGCCTCCTGCCTACTACAGTTGTCATCTGTGGTTCAGGCCTGCTGTTCCTTCCTCATGAAGCAGCTCCACCCCTCCAACTGTCTCGGCATCCGATCCTATGCTGATGCTCAAGGCTGCCATGACCTGCAGAGGGCTGCTCATGCTTACACCATGGTGAGTATAAAGCCAGTTCATGTCTTTGTACACCTCCACTGCTTGCGGTGTCACCACAAACAAAAATGAATGAAAGGACTGCTTTGGGAAATAGTGAGCTGAAAAAGATGATGTGGGTTGAGGTAGACTTTTAACAGTGAAAACAATTAAAAGGATTCTTTCACCTTTCACCTCAGTACAGCTTCACTCAGTAAGACGTAGGTCGGCCCCATCCTTGATCTTATTCTTGGTAACAGATTGGCTTCTCATTCACACAGCACCACACATCATTACTGCCACAATGGCTATTTTTCAGCAGAGTTGCTATGGTGACGGTGAAATAGCTCCTCATCGACTTGATTATTCTTTTTCTTTTCTTGTTCTCTTGTTTTTTTTTACATGCCTCATTTTTCATTCAGCCTCGCTCTGTGTCTGTCTCTGTCGGTAGCACTGTTCCTATTTTTCTCTTTCTGTTTCTTTCTAAGTGGATTATTGTTAAGGTTTAATCTCGGGTAATTATGTCATGAAGGTGGCTTTATTTGGATGTGACTGTCAGTGTTTGTAATTCACTCTCATGCACACGTTCACACTCACAAAGCTTACAGGATTATTACAGCCCTTGTGTAAGAGCTACACAAGAGTGATTTCTATATCGTTTACATTTCTAGTTTTTAATGCAGGTCATACTGTATTGCATGTTCTTCTTCCTCTTTTCTAATTTTACAGATAATACCTTGTTAAAAATATGTAAACAGATCATTTTTAAACTAATGAGACAAAAGATTTGGTGGAATGGTATTTTTTGAACCAATGACTCTCGTTGGAATGTTTGTCAGGCGAAAACATGCAGTAAACAATTAATCAGTTCATTTAGCAAACAATTGTCAGATTAATTGAGAATGATAATGATCATTAATCTTCATCACATCTTCCCTTCCCATCTTGTACCTAAATCAATCTAAGCTTTTCTCACCCAGACCCTTTTTTTGCAGCTTTTCCTCTCCATTTTCATCTGACCTTTCTCATGCGCTAATTTCCTCCCTTTTTTCTCTCCCCTTGTATTTTTCAAACCCTTAATCCCTTTTCTCTCTCTACTCAAATCCTCTCTGTTGTTCTTTTTTCTGCAGTGCATTATTCATCCTCTCTTATTCGTTTCTGAGCTAATTCTCTCTCTCTCTCTCTCTCTCTCTCTCTCTCTCTCTCTCTCTCTTCCTCTCTCTCTGTTTCATCTGTCCTTCAGTTTTACTCTAACCTTTTTTGTCCTCTAGGAGCATTTTCTGGAGGTGGTCGGAGGCCAGGAGTTCCTGTTACTCCCGGTGGAGGAGATGGAAAGGCTGCTCACATCTGATGATATCAACGTGCCAGATGAGGAAACCGTAGTAACCTCTTTGCTAACCTGGGTTCGTCATGACGCTTCCACACGGCAGCGCCACCTACCCCTGCTGCTGGCTCATATCAGACTCCCACTGCTGCAGCCACAGGTGAGAGCTGCAAAGAGCTAATAGTCATACATATGTTAGCAAATAAATACAATAAGATGTAACAGTTATAGATGCACAGATTCAACTTTTGATCTTTAATTTTGATTATCTAAACTGGGAGTCTTTGTCTCTATCAATTACCAATCCAAAATCACTGCCCCATTTTTCTCTCTTGAATTTAAAATTGTTTGTCTTACAGCATTAAACTTAATGAAATCATTTTATGTAAAGTAAGAACAGAAAAAGATTTCCAGTGGCACTAAAATGCTAGCAGCCCATCATAACCGAATGAATGAAACTATGAGATTCAGAATCAGAATCAGGATTACTAAAGTATTGTGATTCTGATTCTGATAGTGGAAACACTGAATGCTGAAATTCATCTATAAAGCAGTTGTTTGATTTTACTTATATGTTTAGTATCCATGCAGATGCAGATCTGGCCTATCATTTCAACGCATTTTAATATCCATCCATCCATCCATTTTCTACCATGTATCCAGGTCTGGGTCATAGGAGCAGCGGTCTAAGCAGAGATGCACAGACCTCCCTCTCCCTGACTGCCTCTTGCAGCTCTTCTGATGGACACAGAGGCATTTCCTAGCCAAATAAGAGTCAAAATCTCTCCAGCATGTCCTAGGTCTGCCCCAAGTCCAGAAGGACATGCCTGAGGCATCTCACCTAGGAGATGCTCAGGAGGCATCCTAGTCAGATGTCCAGACCGCCTCAATCTCTCCTTTCGATATGTAGAAGTAGCAACTCTCCTCTGAACTCCTCCCAAATGACCGAGCTCCCTGCCTTGATTTTAAGGGAGAGCTCAGACACCCTATGGAGGAAGCTAATTTCTGCCATTTCTATCTGCAAGCTCATTATTTTGGTTACTACCCAGAGCTAAGAGGCATAGGTGAAGGTAGGAACATGGATTAACAAGTAAATTGACAGTTTCACTTTAACACTCCACTTTCTCTTCATCACGACAAACTGCTAACAGCATCCAAACCTCTACTGACACCATACCAGTTTGTCTGCCAATCCCTCGTTTCCTCCTTCCCTTGCTGAAGGACATGCCCTCGAGATGCTTGAAATCCTTCACTTGGGGAAGGAACTCATTCCCAACCTGGAGTGGGCACTTCACCCTTTTCCAGCCTCAGACTTGGAGGTGCTACTTCTCATGCCAGCCCTTTACCACTCTGCTGTAAACAGCCCCAGTGCAAGCTGGAGGTCATCCTTCAATGAAGCCAACAGAACCATATCATCCTCAAAAAGCAGAGACAAGATCCTGAGACCACCGAATCTGACACGCTCTGCCCCTTGACTGTGCCAAGAAATTCTGTCTACAAAATGTATGATCAGAATTGTGACAAAAGGCAGCCCTGTCAGAGTCCTGAACCCACTAGAAAAGAGGCTGGCTTATTTAAATAGTTAATATTATATAGTGAAATATGTACCAGGTTCCGTGCCCAGCAAAAACTTACTGAAATGTTGTAAAGAGGACTTCGATAGACATCTAAGAAAACTGAGTTGTTGGGTTTTGTTTTTTTTTTTTAAATAGATTGTTAAAAAGTGAAAGGGCTTTCTTTCCTCTTTAAAATCTCTGCTCTCCTGTAACAACCAGCAGATTTGAACCCAGACCCTTCTTTCTGTAAAAGAACATTGCTCACCACTATAGCACTGTGTCGCATTAGCGTGTGGGAACAATAAGATTTAACTTTTCAGAGAGTCATACGAATAACCTCACCACACAATACACAATGAAACAAATATAGATAAATTCCCCACTCACCCTGTGCGCGGTCTTTTTGTTCTTCAAGCTCAGGTCCTCTACCAGAGGCCTGGGAGCTTGAGGGTTCTACGCAGTATCTTAGCTGTTCCGAACTGCGCTCTTCTGGACAGACATCTCGGATGTTGTTCTTGGAATCTGCTGGAGCCACCCAGTTTGGGGGTCACTGTCCGAGTGTTCCAGTTACCACAGGGACCACTGTAGCCCTCACCTTCGACATCTTTTCTAGTTCCTCTCCCAGCCCTTGGTATTTCTCGAGCTTCCCATGTTTCTTCTTCCTGATGTTGCAATCACTTGGGATTGCTACATCTATCACTACTGCCTTTTTCATCTGCTTGTCCACGGCTACTATGCCCGGTTGGTTAGTCACCACCAGTTTGTCTGTTTGTATCTGGAAGTCCCACAGGATCTTAGCTTGGTCATTGTCAATCACCTTTGGAGGTGTATCCCATTTTGACTTTGGTATTTCCAGGCCATACTTGGCACAGAAGTTCCTGTACACTATGCAAACTATATATATAAAATTCATAAACATACCACTCCATGAACCTGGAATAGATGCATGGCTGCATGATCACAAATATTTCATTGCAACATTACATCAATTCACGTTTAAAAATAAGTTGACTTTTCAATAGCCTGAAAGATTACTTTTCATGTTTTACTTTCCAACCAAATTTAGGCATGAGGATGATGGTTTAAAGATTTAGTCCAGAACACAACGTCTCTGCACGTATGGTACTTAATTTCGTGAGTTTCTGTCTTCTTCTAGATTCTCACCTCTTATGCTGTACTGCTTTCTACATTTTCCTTTTTTATTCCTTTTTCATCTTGTCATTCTTTCTCATTCTCTTAAATTAGCTGAATAGGTTCAAATGAATCCCTGTGTTCTCAAGAAGCAAATTTTGAAAAGCTTATTTTCACTCTCAACTAACAAAGCACTTTGTTTTTATTCTGTGACACTGTGTTGGTGACCATTTCCCTCAGTGTGTGATATCAGTCGGTGCTTTTCAAAGCTAGAACTGCATGAATATTTTATTGATTTCTACTGGTCGTTTTCCATGGCCAAAGTTGACACATGCTTTCTTTTTCCTTTCTCTTCTGCTCCCTTCTGTTTATAACCTGTCTTTCAATCTGTTTCACTGTCCTCTTCAGACAATTAGGGACCATAACCATTACTCTATCAGGCGTGTTTTGTTGTTTTATGTGTATATCTCTATGTAATTTCTGATGATTCTACTTCTGATGTTCTATCTAGCTTATGTAGCAAGTATTCGAGTGATAGTGTGATGCTGAGAAGTTTATATGCTAGACCAAAATCTCACTTAGTGCCCAGGGCTTTGACTGCGCACACACTCAGACACACATATTTAAAGCCTTACAGTAATTAAGCGTGCAATCTCTCTTAACTGCACCTAAATTATCAGTTCTCTTCATCTCTCTTATCAATAATTTCATTTAGCTCTCCCCCAGGTCTTTCCATTGTGTCTACCTACATCTATACAGACCCCTGTTTTTGTTCTTTACGGTATAGAGAATGAACGCCTCAGATATATGACTTTGCCCTGTTCAGCTGAAATCACAAGTGGATGTAACATGTAATCAGGGAAGAAGATGGATGGCGGAGGAGTGAAGCAGCAGAATTGCAACAGAGCAGAGAAACTGAAAACAAAAGGAGCACAGAGCTAAGGGTTGAATTTTACCTTTAGTGCTGTGTCATGTGAGACAATCCTTCCCCCACTACCGCAATGACAAACTAACAAATAATTTAACAATCAGCATCCTCATGAACTGTGAAATGCCAATAAAGTGAAAAATAAACCTCACAGAGACAACATCAACCAATTACTCAGCTCTCTATCTAGGCCATCATGTTATTATTCATCAAGAGGATGTCAGTACACCAGATTAAACCTTTTAATCCCTGCTCCCTGTTACCACAGTTACCACCACAGATACATACACTATATGAACAAACATATTATGCCACCCACACAAGCTTTTATCACATACTGTTCTAAATCCATAGGCATTAATATGGAGTTGGTCCCCCCTTTCCCCCTATAATACCTTCAACTCTTCTGGGGAGGCTTTATACAAGTTTTTGGAGTGTGTCTGTGGGAATTTTCACCCATTCATCCAGAACAGCATTTGTGAGGTCAGACACTGATGTTTGATAGATGACCTGGCTTGCAATCTCTATTCTATTTCATCCCAAGCATGTGAAATGGGGTTGAGGTCAGGGCTCTGTGCAGGCCAGTCAGATTCTTTCACTCCAAACTCATCCAACCATGCCTTTATGGACCTTACTTTGTGCACTGAGGCACAGTCATGCTGTAACAGAAAAGGACCTTCCCCAAACTGTCCACACAAAGGAGGAAGTATAAAATTATCCAAAATGTCTTAGCAAGCTAAAGCATTATGATTTCCCTTCAGTGGGATCCAGGCCAACTCCAGAAAAACAGCTCCATAGCATTATCCCTCCTCTGCCAAACTTTACAGGTGGCACAATATAAATAACATTCTTGCCAGATAGAGAACCGTGATTCATTACTTCACAGAACACATTTTCACTGCTCCGGTTGCAGCATGCTTTAAACCACTCCATCTGAGCCTTGGTATTGTTCTTGATGAGTGAGGCTTGCATGCAGTTGCTTGGCCATGGAAACCCATGCCATGAAGATTCTGGTGCACAGTTTTTGTGCTGATTTTAATGAGGTTTGGAATTCAGCATTTATTAAGTAAGCAGAGCATTGATGACTTTTACACACTGTGCTCCTCAGCACCTGGCAACCCTGCCTTGTTACTTTATGTGGTCTGCCACTCATAGATGCTTGCACTTTGCAGTAATACCACTTAAAGTTGACCGTGGAATATTTAGGAGGGAAAAAATTTCACTAACTGACTTGTTGCTGGGTTTCGCCAGAAGAGGCAAGACACGGCAAGCTCAAATGTAAACAATGAACGAAACAAGCATGGCAGACACTGTAGATGGAGTCTTATAGCGGTCGCATTTAAATTATGTGAACAACCACACAAAATAATCGGCTCTTAGCAAAAAATCAGAATTGAGTATTAAGACCTGCAGTCTGAACAGGGCCTGAATGAAACACATGAATTCACTGATTAAGAGGTCTGGCCCAGTACTTTTCTTCATATAGTGTACATACTTTTGGTCTAATCTTCTCAGAAGAGCATCATTCTGACAATGTGCACCAAACATTTATATCCCAGGCAGCTTGTGTAACATTTCTGACAAATGAAAATTCAATGCTATTTGTTAGGGCATAGCTGTGGTGTGGACCCAAAAGCAGACTGACTGACGAGTAAAAGGTTAAGATGGCGTAGTGTGCAAGTTGTCAATGTAAACAGGACACAGTTAGTGAAGCAATGTGCGAGGCAGAGGTAAGCTAAGGAATATCCAGAGGCAAGGTCCAGAGATCCAGATTATTGTTTGGTCCAGGGTGAGCATGAGAGTGGGTCAGTGAATCTTCCAGGTGCTTTGAGCAGGCATCATTGCAAGTTTGCTATGAAGACAGCAGAGAGAACTTGGTAAAGTATGGCAAAACATAAACTTAAGCAAAGTAAGAGTAAGTACATGGCCAGGAGCACAACTAAACATTCCAGTATGTATGGAGGGAACAGCTTGGCTGAAATATTCCACTAACGAAAGATCAGGAACAAGTGTGCAACCACACTCCACCCCAGACATGCCCATTCACCTGAGGAATAATCAGATGGAGTCAATGAACCTAACCCAACCCAGACAGAAGACAGATAGAAAAAACAGGCAGGTCCGAACCTGGAGGACAAAGGGACCATGACACTATTAGGCAGAATAACAACTGACTGAAGGTGTGTCTGTCTAGCTTTTGTATGTTTTCAGGTCTCTAAGGTAATTTAAATATTCATTGTTGATTTTTTTTTTTTCCAATTTTCACATGATCAAGACAAAGCATCAGACTTACTAAGCAGGAAAATGAAAGTGAAGCGGTAGTTGGGATAATGAGAATGCGCAAACAAGAGAGAAGAGTTGTACAGGTGATCTACCAACAGTCTGGTAAATTATGAACACGCCAGTTTATTTTAATCCTTGAATCCCTCCAGCAAATTAAGAATGATGTGCCTTGGCAATAAGGACGTTTAGCAGAAAATTGACTATTGCAAAACTGAATTACATTATAAAATATATTTAAATATTCTCCCTCCTGAATTTTGCGTTCTCAAAGGGAAACTCCTGCACTGTGACACTAAACAACAAGTAGTGTAAATCTGGCCTGAAGAGACTACAACATTGCATAAAGGACACTGTAAATAAGAGCCAAATGCAATGACAATACTAATATTTTAAGTTTATTTAACAGGTGTAATGTGCCTGTACCTTTCTCAAAATGTCACTTCAGCATGTGAGAACATTTGTTAGTACTGAATGAGTTCACCTTTAACATTTTAGCATTAAATGCAGAACAAGTATTTGTTCATAAATCAAAGTACTAGACACTAGAATTGAGACAGGATCATGTAGAGTTAGGTTCATAGGTTTTTGGGCAATGATACTTTTTTACACGTCTGCCTATGTACACTACCATCAAACAGTCAAAATGTGATTGAAGTGCAGACTTTGAACTTTAATTCAAGGGTTTTAATGGAAGAATTGTGTTAACTGTTAAGAAATTATAACTATTTTATGCATAGTCCCCTATTTTAGGAGGTTCAAAAGCAATGGAACAATTAACTTACAAGCACTTTTGTGGCTAGGTGAGTCCTTTGTTATTCCATGGCAAACTAAGCTGATAAAAGCTAAGGAGATGATTCCAAATGCTGATCAGAAACTCTGAATGTGAGGTCCAAAGAGATGTCAGTGCAAGTTAGGTCATCATTAGGCTGAAAACCAAAACATACCTATCTGAAATATAATAAAAACTTTAGGAGTGGCCAAAACAACAATCTGGAACATTCCTAAAAAGAAGTAATGCACTGGCCAGCTCAGGAACACTTAAAGCCCTGGATGATCACAGATAAGCACTAAAGTGGATGACTGCCGAATTCTTTACTTGGTTAAAACAAAGTCTTCAAAACATCTAAGTAAGTCAAAAACACTCAAGTCTACAATCAACAGATGCTTTCATGAATGTAAATACAGAGGGCTAACAACAAGGTACAATCCATTAGTTACACTCAAGAACAGAAAGGCCACATTAGATTTTGCTGGAAAACATTTAAAAGAGAATGTTTGGTTCTAAAAAAAAAAAATCTTTGGACAGATGAAAACGAGACAAACTTGTACCATAATCATGGTAAGAAAAAAGTATGACCAAGGAAGGAGGGAGCTCACGATCTGAAGCATAGCACATAATCTGTCAGGCATGGTGTAGGCAATGTTATGGCCTTGGCATATATGGCTGCCTGTGGAACTGGGTCACTAGTGTTTATCGATGACATAGCTGCTGATGGAAGTAATAGATTGAATTCTGAAGTGCACGTGGCTATACTCAGATTCAGTCAAATGCTGCAAAACTGGTTGAACAGTGCTTCACAGTGCAAATGGATGATGATCCAAAGCATACTGCAAAAGCAACCCAAGAGTTTCTCAAGCCACTGAGCTTTTCAGTTACTGAAGACAAAACTGAAGGCAGAGAAACACGCAAACAAACAGCAGTTGACTTCAGGCAGACTTCAAGCAGTCACTAACTGCAGAATTTTCGATCAAAAACTCTCCTTGAAAATTATATCAGTCTGTCTCATTAGTTTTGAGCATCTGAGAATGGGTACTATGTATAAAAATGGCTGTAATTCCTAACAGTTAATGTAATTATTTTTGTCAAACCCTTTGATTTACAGCTGAAAGTCTAAACTTCAGCCACATTTTGACTGTTTTACTTCAAATCTACTGTGGTGGTACACAAAGGCAAAATTATGAAAAAAATATCAGAATCAGAATCCTTTATTAATCCCAGGGGGGAAATTGCTTACGTTACAGACACTCTGTTAAATATATCTGTTAAATATATATCTGTATAAATATTGCTTTTTACCCAGGAGTGGGCTAAAGGTCTAAAGTGGTGAAATGCCTGACAGAACAATATCAAATTGCATATAAATTTTCTAATTGATAACAGTGCGGATTAATCCACTGTGGTGACCCATTGGGGAAAATACAAGGGAGCAGCCAAATATACATACATACATAATCAATTAATCAACTTCCTGTTTTTCCTGTTCTAGTTTGTAGTGTGTATTTTGTGGGGATGCTACAAAGGTAGGGTTTCATATTAAGTCAAGCTAGAGAGGACAGCACGTAAGAGCAAGAGCACATCTAGCAAGACAACAGAGAGACGCATAAGGAATAAAAAATGTACATAGCTGGAAGATGTGTGTTTGTATGTGTATGTGAGTGTGTCTGCTTTTTATAAGAAGACAGAGCACATGCTGTCTCTCTCTCAAGCGTGAGCTGAAACAGAGAGGATAACACAAGTTTATATCTTCCCACTGTGAGGTAAAGAGAGGACAGAGAGGAGAAGGTGGGACGCCTGCAGGAATCTTTCTTATCTCATCCTCCACATTCAAGCCTTCACAGAGAGATGTATAAATACCACCAGAGAGGACAAGCACATTTTTCTACATCTGTCCATTTTTAAACATACACACACATGCATAAAAATGAATGCACAAATAGGGTTCACCATAATTTGTTCCTCAGTGATTGTATGCAATGGAAGTGTGGGTTCACTCTGGCGTGTAAGCTGCTTATCCATTTACCATGCCTGCTTTACGCTCTCCACGTCTGGCAGTGAAAATTGATTTTATATTCAGTGACCAAGTTAAATTATTTGAGCAGAATCTTATTTGTGTTGGTGAGAATTATGGAGGAGGGCACACAGAACCACGAGAAGGTAGAAATAATAATTTGTCTTCCATCTATCTATATTTTCTTGTTCTCTGTGATTGAATCTAACTAGCTCTCTGAACTTGAGCCAGAAAACGCATAGATGCAGACATACACAAAATCTGAGAACCTAAAATGACTTCCACACACATACACAAACACAGACCTATCTAAATGTAAATCATGTAATTCACCCCTTCAGGGAAGACTTGATTCTCACCGTCCTGCCTCTCACAGGCAGCTGTTTCCTCTGGATGTGTTTTCAGGAACAAGCTGGTGGATGGCTATAGCCGCTGGGTGTTAGTGTGTGTGTGTGTATGCATGCATGTGTGATTTTGTATGTGTGTGTCTGATCATAGCTGAGGTTAGAGGGTATGGAGAGCTGATGAGATATTGAGGACAGATTAGTTCTCTAGTGCGTCAGATGAGCAGTGTGTACGTGCTCATGTGTGAGAGAGCATTAGTGGTTGTTGGTCTGATCTCATCTAATCTCTCAATGAGAGAGCAGCTTTCTGTTGGCTCTTGAGCCTCCTCAATCAGTGATAACCTCATAACCAACATGGTCATACACCCATACTGGTGTAGTACACACATGTGCCTTCATCTGCAACTGTCACATGATCCTGTGAGTTGATGTGTATGCTTTTTTTTGTGTGTAGTTCTTGGCAGACCTTGAGTGTAACCCTCTCCTCCGGGAAAGTGTAGAATGTCAACGCCTCCTGATGGAGGGGATGAAGTATCACCTTTTACCCCAACGTCGGCCCCTGCTTCAGAGCCCCCGGACCCGGCCCCGCAAGGCCACTGTGGGGGTCATGTTCGCTGTGGGTGGCATGGATGCTACGAAAGGTGCAACACACCCAGACACACATGATGTAGAAGTAGATATTGAATAAGAATACAATTAAACGGTGCCAAAACACTACTAAAGTGAGATGCAGAAGACAAAGTTTAAACTAGCTCCCTGCATTTGCTGTGCAACCACTAAAGGTATCTCCCCTGAAAAGCCCCAATTTCTTACTGCATGCTGACCTGACCTGACTCAGTTTAACATGATGTTGAAGCTAAATGCCATGGCCAATTTTTGGGTTTTTTTTTTTTATTGGAAATTGAATGATTAAGAACTGACATATGCAGCTGCAAAGTTGATTCCATAATATCCCTGAATTCATTTTTTTTTTTTTTACTGATTTTAGTAGCAGCACCAGCAGACTTCAATGGACGTGACATGGTGATGCCATGAAGCATATGCTCCCATGGACAGTTTTTTATTTATTTATTTTTTTTGGGTGTGGATCAGACAACTAGTTAGATGGCTAAAAATGTAAGAACTTTACAGGAAAAAACACCTGGTGGCAAATCTGTATTTTTGAAATGGCGGAAAATCTAATCAGTTCCACATTTCATGTAAGTCTGTCACTGTGCCAAAATTCAAAATCCTGCATCAAAACATTTTTGCATTTTGGCGCTTGCATGGCATATTTGCAGTGGCAGTAGTGGCATGGTCACCATAACAGTAAATGATCCGATGATCAATTTGTGTGTTTCACGCAAATTGCACAAATACTCATATTTCTTCATATTTTTAATACTCATATGCATTTTTTTTACCAGTTTCAGCGGCAACACCAGCAGACACAATTTGGCGTCACCATGAACGTGTATAATCCCACAATCAATTTGGTTTTCATTTCGGATAGATAGACAGAGATGTGGCTAAAAATGTTTTTAAAAAATACAGATAATATCACCTAGCGGCAAATTCTTATTTTTAAAAGGGCTGAAAATCTAATCAGTTACAGATCACATAGAGATCTAGCACTGTGCCAAAATTCAAATACTGCGTAAAATAATTTTTGTGCAATTGCAATGACACCAGGGATTTGCACCAGCACTGTTGATTCCATCATATCTCTACTTTTCCCAGACATAATAACCCATCTTTTGAACAGTTTTAACATAAATTGAAGATTGAAACTTTCATGATGGTAGGAAAATAACATTTACAAATATTCTCTTTTTGCTATAGTAATAAATAGTTAGGACTTGACAACACAAAAATCATGGGAAATAAGAGTAACTTTAAAAGAAATATGACAAAAACACATCAACAGGTTTTAAAAGAGCACAATGAAATGTACTGCCATATTTCAGTGTGTGATGGCATCAGTGGCGCTTGTGGACCCGACTGCAGGACACAGGTCAAGGTTTATTTGAAACTGTAAAGGCCAAGAAAACAGAAACAATGCTTGTAACTTAAGGAGCAGAAACACTCACTATCAGAGGGATAAAGTGACAATCAACTGAAGAGAGACAGGGGTATAAGTGGACTTGGACTGACGACTAACGAGAAACAGGAGGGAGAGGCGCACAGGTGACAACAATCAGGGAATCGGGAGACGACTGGAAACAAAATTAAATACAATGCACAGGACACAACAAATACCAAACTAAGCACAGAGTTACTCAAAAACACATATGGAAAACACAGAAGAGGCAAGGAAAGTATATAAAACATAACTGCTTGGATCGGAAATCTAAAAAACTAGAACACAATGAAAAGACGCAACTCAGAAACTACAGAAACACACCAAAACCAGAGTCCCAAACATGCAGGTACAAAGTTAATAAACAAGAACAGAACTATGCCAGTAATGGCAGCCTAGAATAAAACAGAACATCCAACTATATGAGACTAAAAAACCCAAATAACGAAAGAGCAGGTTAGAAATAAGAATACGAACATAACATAAACACTACAAAAACACATGACATATACTAAAAATGAGGAGAATGCAAGAAATGACTAACGGTCCTGAAAATCATAATAAAAATGTCTTCCAACCAGCTGAGAGAATCGTAATCAAAGCTTGTGGATCAACCTGTGTGTGTGCTTGTATTCTCTGGGTCTCTTCACACATTAAAAGGATTGCTATGCCCATGTCCAACTTCATTTTTCGTTATTGGCCTTAACTAGTGACTTTGCATGATTCGCAGTTTAAAATATTTATTATGTTGGGCCCCTCAGTTCATCCACTGTCTGAACCAAACAATTATAACTCCTCTTACTTTAAGGCCACCCTTCCATTAAGATATCTTTGTTCTTATTGGCTGCCCCAGGCAAACAGAAGATTTAAACATCAAGTGGGTGGGGCGTCTGTTGTCACAAAAAAGAGGTTTCTGGCACAACTTCACCTACATAAAAGGAACTCTGAGATGAGCATAAGGTCTTCTGTGCTAACAGCCAGAGTGTCTAAGATTGCCAGATTAGAAATATTTGGCTCACAGGGATTACCTGGACATGACTTACTTTTCTGTTTATTTTCTTCCAGGTGCCACGACTATTGAGCAGTATTGTCTGCGTCGAGACACCTGGAGGCAGGCCGCCACCATGAGCGGACGGAGATTACAGTTCGGTGTAGCAGTCCTTGACGGACGTCTATATGTGGTTGGAGGCCGAGATGGACTCAAGACACTCAACACAGTGGAGTGTTACAACCCACACAGCAAAACCTGGAGTGTCATGCCCCCCATGTCCACACACAGGCATGGCTTAGGTGAGACTTATTTGCCAAAATTATATTTTCTTTTATCATTTTTTAAATAACAGCTATTGTGCTGCATTCATTTTCACCGTGATGTTTTTATTGTTTGTATTAAAAATGCAGCACAGCTCTTTTCTGTAGAGCAACACCATTTCACCTGTGCCTAAAAGCCCAAACTTACTCACAGTTCAGCTCATTTTTATATATGGGTGAACTAATGTTTTAATACATATCCCAGAATGAAAAATTGAAGGGTGCCTTTAAAATTATAAATTGTTATCTGGCCAAATCTGCTGTCTGTGTTGTACACCAATTTTATTTTTTTTAATAACTTTTTGATCAATGAAAACTCTTTGTGGAATGGGGGTGGTCCCACGCTTTCATTTTCCCAAACAAAATAGATTTCAGATAAATAGCAAATTTGAGACACATAAATGGACAGTGTTCATAAAAAGAGGACATATTTAACAAATTTTGTACTGTGAATTATGGAGGTTGGAGTCCTATTGGGATGGAGGTGTTTAGCCTGGTGTCTTGGCAATGCTTTTTTAAGCCTTATGTGAGAAGGTCCAGAGTATTTATGCTTTATTTCCAAATGTGTAGTCATCTGTGCACTTTACATTTGGTTCAAAAATCATTTACTGTTCCATAAGATGGGGTTTACAATACAAATCTTGATTAATACAGAAGCTTAGAGGGAGATAATGTCAGGCACACCCTGCTCTAATGTAGTAAATCCCCACAGCAAAGATTTGAAGCACTCTGTTATACAAGAAAAATTTTACAGTAAAGTCATAGGTCACTTTCCACCTCAGAGGAATTCCACTGTGGCAGATTATAAGTGGTCCAGTGGCTTGAAAACATTTCAGCAGGCTTGTTAGGACCCATATTTCTTGTTTGAAGGACACTACTCACTGGCAGCAGAGGTCTACTATTACTATAATAACATTTGATAAGGTGTGCTGTGCTGCTTTAGTGTTTACGAAAGTGTGCGTGTGTGAAGGGAGGTGAGGATTCAAACACATCTGGTAGCACAGATGTTTAGAAAGATAAATCCCCAGAGTACAGAGGTGTCAACATGCTGCTTACTCTGCAAGCCTCATGCCCTGGGTGTGGTTGTACACACAGTAAAAACTAACACATCTTGTTGTGAGCGTGCATTGTTTCATGAGAATGTCCTGGCTGATTTGATTTTGGAAAGTTGTCATGACATGATCATACACATGTGGTTATGTACTGCAGGTGTAGCTGTCCTAGAGGGACCCATGTACGCCGTGGGAGGACATGATGGCTGGAGCTACCTCAGTACAGTAGAAAGGTGAGGAAATACATCACAGTGTTCTCTCATTCTATGATATCTACCCTGTCAAATATATCTATTTTTATAGTCTCACTTACTTTGGCCAGTATTTAATCGTGCAGGTAATTTTAGGTTATTATAAGATACCTGCATCTCTGTCCCTATACCGATACAATGGTGTGAACATTTTATGACTGTTCAGTGAGACTATTTCTTCTTTTGAAAGTGCTTATCCAAAACTGTGAATAGCTTTTTCTGTGGGATAATTCAGGCAGATGTTATGAGATATTATGGCAATGATACAGCAATGTTAAAATGTACTGTATGGACAAAAGGGGCACATTGCCTAATCACTGAATTCAAGTGTTTCATTTAGTGTCATTGCCAGATGTATAAATTTAAGCACCTAGCCGTGCAGTCTGCCTTTACAAACATCTGTGAAAAAATAAGTCATCCTAAAGAGCTCACTGAATTCAAGTGTGATATTGTTATAGGATGCCACTGTAGCAACATGTCAGTTTGTGAAATTTCTTCTCTATATAGTCCACGATTAGTTGGAAATGGTATTAATGCAAAGTGGAATCATTTAGGAACCACAAAAACACAGCCACAGAGACGCAGAACATGTAATATTACAAAGCAGGGTCACAGATAGCTGAGGTGCATGGCACATAAAAGTCGCCAACATTCTTCTGACTCAGTAACTGCAGAATTTCTCCTCTAGCATAAACATCAGCAAAAAACTGTGAGCTGGGAGCTTCATAGATCTTCTGTTGAGGGATCATTTGTACTTCTCTATCTGGCAGTCTGATAGACAAGTCTGGGTTTGGTGATTGCCCAGAGAACGTTACCTATATTGTGCAAACTGTAAAATTTTAAAGTAATTCTATGGAGTTGTTTTCTGGAGTTGGCCTGGGCCCCTCAGTTTCAAAGAAGGGAAATCATAATTCTTCAGCCTACCAAGACATTTTGGATAATTTCATGCTTCCAAATTTGTGGGAACAGTTTGGGGAAGGCCCTTTTCTGTTACAGCATGACTGTGCCCCAGTACATAAAGCAAGGTCCATAAAGGCATGGTTGAATGAGTTTGGTGTCAAAGAAAGTGACAGGCCCGTACACAGCCCTGACCTCAACTCCATTTTACATGTTTGGGATGAACTAGAATGGAGATTGTGAGCCAGGTTATCTGTCCAACATTTGTGTCTGACCTCACAAATGCTGTTCTAAATAAATGGGCAAAAATTCCCACAGACACACTCCAAAGAGTTGTATAAAGCCTTCCCAGAAGAGTGGAAGCTGCAACGCATTTAGAATGAGATGTGATAAAATATCATATAGGTGTAATGTAATGGTGACCCAATACTTTTGTTCATATAGTGTTCATTCTCGCCTTAATCAAAATCAGAATCATAATGCTTTATTAATCCCGGGGGGGCTCCTGGAATCAATAACTTGTAATTGAAGCCGTCAGGATTATGGTAGAGTTCAGAAATGCTGTGTATTTCATTATTAATTAGATGTAAAGGCTAATCATGCTTCACCTAAAGGAGGAATGAAAACTTGCTTTATGTCTGATAGGTGGGACCCTCAAGCTCGCCAGTGGAGCTTTGTTGCAAGCATGGCTACACCTAGAAGCACAGTGGGAGTAGCTATTCTCAATGGCAAGTAAGTGATCTCACGGTTCCCCTCACATGCCAATTCACTCATTTATGCTGGGTCAGAGTCAAAAAAGTCATTATATTCAGTATTGACACATGTGACAGCACTCAACCTGGTTTTAATTGTTTATTATAGAGGTATAATAAACAGACAGGCATCATAGTAAAAGAGAGAGACATAGCCACTGTGAAGTCACCTTTTGGTTTTGGACTCAGTATATTGAAGCCTCGACGTTATTGTTTTCACCATCATTATGTTCAGAACCAAGGGTGACCATATTTGGTGGAGAGGTTGGAGTGCACAGTTAGCAAGCTGAATCCATAAACTGTATAGGTGTGAGGCGTAGACACCCATATCTGCTGATTAGTGCTTCACTTTCCAAAATTTGAGCACAAACTTCTTGGATGGTTTGTACCACACAGCAAGTGATATAATTAGTCAGATAATTCTAAAAAAAAAACCCTCCAACATTCATCAACATCACAAACATGGTGTAGAGGTCCAGTTCAGTGACTCCAATTAGCAACATACATGCATCAAAGTACAGCTGCCTGTGACTCAAACCAAATTACCCTCCTCAGAGTTATAATAAATTGGTAAACTATCCATAGAGTCTAAAACAGTTTTTGCAAGTAAGTTTTGTGTGTTTGTGTAATGTTAACCAAGTTGCCAGATTGTCTATGAATCACCGTCTACAGGCACAATTTACACACTTAATACAGTTTCTACCTATCTGCCAGCACAACTTGACAGCCCACAAACTTATACAAAATGTGTGCACAGCTGATCTCTGCATAAGCAGATAAATGAATTAGATGCTGTCTAAGCTGTTGTTTGACCATTTTAGCTGCTCTTATGGCAAAGACACAGTAAAGAGTGAGACTGCAGAAACACACAGGATTAAATAACTTTGACCTGAGCCGTATACATGACTTTTTGACTGTGCATAACGAGGAATTTTTGACTTTGTCACAGTTGGGAAGATACTCAGTTCAGGCTCCTGGAATCAGTAACTTGTGATTGAAACTGTCAGGATTATGGTGGAGTTCAGAAGTGTGAGGACCAAAACAGAGACTCAGAGGAGGCAGCCCAAACAAAAATAAAGGCGAGCCTTTATTTTGCCATTGCACAAAATCCAGAAATGCAAGAGACTTGTGAGAAACAGGAACCTAGAGACTGACATGGAGCACACGGAGACAGACTCAATACAAAGCACAGGACACAATGGATGGCCAAAGTAAAACAGGAAATGTACGAAGACTCAAACTAAACACAGACATACAAAACACAAAGGGAAGACACCAGGAAGGCATGAGAAAAAACCTAAATACAAGAAACTCGGGAGACTAACTAAACTATCGCTATTGAAATTCTAAAACTCCATAACACTAAAGAAATAAGAATTAAAACATGAGCAGTCCAAAATACAGCAATCAAACTAAACATAACAAAACCCACAGCCCATGACAGAAACATCGTAAAAACACACACAAATTAGTCTAACCATACACTAAGCGATTAAATGATTTTGAAATCATCCAACCTGGACAATTTGATGAAGTTGGTTGCAACTCATTGTGTACAGTTTGAAAGACACACTGTGAGATAAATGTGCAGGGACAGTCTACAAACTGCAACACTGAAAAAAACTGAGATACTACAAAAACATAAAATTTAGGCAGTGCAGTGTTACCAAAATCATTTCATACATTACTGGTCTTTTGTTGGTTATTACAGAAACTTTTGGGAAGTAAGGATTTTTTATTTTTGCCCATTTAACTTTATTAGGGAAAATTTTTAATAACCTCGCAGTTGTACTGTGTCACCAAAATGACTTTACACATAAGTAATAAATACAAAACAAACAAAAAAGCTCCCAGATTTTCAAACCTAAATGTGTGCAGGTATGTTTTAATTTTTAGCATTTTAACACAAGGGTCTCTAGGGATCAAATTACTTTTGGAACTTGCCCTAAGTGGCCATAAAAGGAACTGCAGCTTTTGTCACTTTATTGTTAGAGTTTTTTGTTTTAGCTCTAGAGTTCACTGCTTGGGAGGGATTGCATAAAATTTTGGATGCTGAAAATTTTTTTGTAAATCACCTCAAACAAAAGTATTTGCCAAATAACTAATTGTTCATATGTCTACCAGACATTATATAAAAACGACTTCATTGTACTTTGTACAATATAATGTTACTGCAAACATACATAACATAACATAACTTTATATGCTTGATTCCTTTAGTACATTGTTGCTTTGTGCCATAAAATCATAGTTAGTTAATTAGAAAAATCCTTTGTAAAGAAACATTTTGAATGGCTCCAATCCCAAACCATTTTGATCCTGTGGGGTTTTTCTATTTGTTTGTTTTTAAGAGAATAATAGATAAATATTTTGTCATTTGAGAGTTGTGAGACTGTAACTGAAACCTCATGCTCTCTGTTTGTTTGGAGGATGGAGGCATCATTGTTAAGGTTATATTACTGTAGCTGCTTCACAAAATACCCACCGTCCTGTACAAGATCCACTGTCACGTGTAACAGTAATGGAAAACAAAATGATCTTCAGTCGCACACACATTTATTTAAATAGATGGATTTAATAAAGCTTTAGGGCTCTTAGCTCCTCACTGGCCCAAGAATTGGAAGTTATTAGAACCAGATATTGTGTGTTGTTTTTATTATTTAGTGCCTCAGAGAGAAGCTACAGCGTAAGGCTTTACAGCTGCTAATTAATACAGAAACAGCGGCTAACCTTGCCCAGCAGTTTCATGTGAATATGTGTAAGTGTGTGCATGGCTGTGTGCTTTGGTGAGTATGTCATGTACTGTATGTGTTGCATACTCTCAAAGCACTTTGCCTGATGGAACTCATTACTTGCTTGACTAGCTCTGTTTCATTTCTTTTTTTTACAGCCCCAATTTCACATCTATGGACACACACATATGGATACACACTGACTGACTGCTCAGGGTTGTGATGCCCCAAGAGTGATGGCTAATTGATTTCGTTCACCTTTTTCCCCATAGACCTTCACAACACGCACACCTACTATACCTTGTACCATCTGTTTCAGTGTCACTAAATTGAAAATGGACTTCCAAGGTCCAGAAATGTGAACACTTTTTTGTGTGTGCTTGTCAAGAGAGACAACACCATCTTCTGTCCTCCTCAGGCTGTATGCAGTAGGAGGTCGTGACGGCTCATCCTGCCTGCGTTCAGTGGAGTGTTTCGACCCCCACACCAACAGGTCAGAGACAGGGGACTTCATTTTAATTGACATCTCCTGCTTTGTTTCCTGTTTATGTTTTTCCTCTAGTGAAGTGCCTCTGCCTGTAAGGCTATTTACTCACAGATCACAGCAGACTACTAACTATCACAGAATATTAGAATAGACAACACTGAAAAAAACTTGTGTTTATCAAGGATGTTCATTTAAGTCTACAAGAAGGGTTGCAAGGAGGTTCTGGTTCACATCATATCCTTAAAGTTTCCTGTGCACATTTTTGAGGCAACTTTTTTCTTTCTTTTTCTTTATGTCTGCAATCTCCATTTAACAGGTGGAGTGGTTGTGCTCCCATGGCTAAAAGGCGTGGTGGTGTGGGTGTGGCCACATGGCATGGTTTCCTGTATGCCATTGGAGGTCACGATGCTCCAGCATCATCCCTGGCGTCTCGGTTAAGCGATTGTGTGGAAAGGTTAGCCCACATTTATGCATGCTTGCTTGATTTAAGAGACAGAAATTTCAGTGCACAGTACAATGTGATTTTAAAGCCTCCACTGCAGGGGCATTATGTTTTCAGGTTGCTCATCCATCCATTACAAATCTTGTTACCACTATTGGAGCTGATCTGTTACTTTGATCTTTATCAAACTTTGTGTAGTTAATACCTATGATGGGTAGAAGATCTGACAACACTTACACGATTGTGGGGTGGGAGGTCAAGGTCACACAGGGTCAGATTTAAATCAGAGGAATACTGGCTGAGTCCTAGGCATTAACAATATGCTGAGGTATTGTGGTGCTTATGATGTATCTATAATGGTTGTGGTTAGAGTTAGGGTCATGATATGTTAAGGTTAATTAAAAACCTTTGTTGCCTTTAAATGTGTCCCCCGTAGTGTAGTGGTTTACACATTCGCCTTAGAAGTGAAAGGTCCCTGGTTTGATTTCAGGTGGGGCACAAGCCCCTCTCACCATGCAGGGTTGCGTCAGGAAGGGCATCCAGTGTAAAACCTCTGCCAAAGTACCAATGTGGAATAATTCACTGGGGGTTGGGGGGAGTTGGTCTGATTTTACGGAAACTTTTGCACAGTGACTGCTTAATGCATTTTCACCCAAAATGCGCTCAAAATTCAAGGGCATATTCGTCATTTTATGGGCATTTCTGCATTTTCACAAGGCTTGGTACTTCTGAGATTATTGAGGTACACTTGAATTGTTGACTTCACTTAGGAAGTTTCCTAACTGAGTGAAATGATTCGAAAGTATCTGTATGGCAGGCATAGTAAGAGCTGTTCAAATTCTCAAGAGACTTAGATAAGGAGCTTCAATGCTTCCTTTAGTACCTCCTTTACCATAGGATACACTGTACCATCCTTTATGAAAGGAGAGAAGATACTTCTTTCTCATAATTCATAGCAACAGAGCATCCAACCGTTCATGAAAACAATCAAGAGTGACAAAGTGGCACAGATCATGTAAATGTTTGTTAAAAGTGCATTTGCCCTTTAATGTCTAACCTGTCTATGTATTTTGAATTTCTAACAACAGACTGGCAAAACCACATCTGCTAACAACAGCTGCTGATTTGAATACGATGCAGCCAGTTCATTTTAGTAATGACCAGTATTCTAACAAGAGTGGAAAAATTATGTGATGAGGGTGTGAGAACGAGAAATGTGCTAATCAAATAATATGGTGTAAACGCTGGTTTTATTCATGTTTTACTCCCTAAAACAGTGTGGCAGTTTAGGTAAATAAGAGGAAGCTCAAGGAGAATAAAATTTTTTGCTATAATCAGGAACACTTCTGTTAGAAATTGCTGGGGACTGTGCGTGAGGGCCTAAGGACTGAGTCAGGTACTGTGCAGGATTTATCGAGAGGAGAGGTGCATTATCACAATATATTCCACCCTATAAACGTGAAATCTGTGAGTAACGGCTGGGCTGTGCAATGTGTAGAAGCATACAAAATATTATTAACAATCAGATTGCAAGCCATCTATGTTATAAGATACTGTTATTGTGCCATTTGTGTGCCTTTTTTTTAGCAGTCACATATTGTAACACAAATACTAATCAGTCACACCAAGTGCCATTAATAGCTGTATTTTGAGAGTGTCTCTGTAGTGTAGTGGTTTACACATTTGCCTTACAAGCAAAAGATCCCTGGTGTGATCCCACGTAGATACCCAAGCCCCTCCTACCACGGAGGATTGTGTCAGGGGGTGTATCCAGCGTAAAACCTTTGCCAAACTGCCCATGCAGTATGCTGTGGCAATTATTTCAGTTTAGTATGTAACAGATCCAACACCAGAAAGAAGTGAAACAGAAGTCACTGAGTGTGTGCACACACTGTTCAGTTCAGTCAGATTTTTACGGGTCAGAGCCAAAGTCCTGAGCTCTCCATCCGTGCCAAGTACGCATTCATGCTGTTATCATCTCCCTCTCTCATTCCACATAAAACATGGTAACAACACAATGGAGTGAAATAAGAAGTGTATTTTGTAGTCCATCTTTTGGACATTGTAGTTTTAATATGGCAGACATCCAGCGTGACATTGTTAAGGAGACTAGTGTAAGTGTGGTCAGATACTCAGCACACCGCACTTCTGCTTTCCTTCCTTATGAAGGAAGGAAAACAAAAGCGCGGTTCGCTTATGAATTTTCCTTCATACGTTTTTTTTTTTTTTTTATTTATGACATTTTCCATTGAGCTCAAGGAAGAGCGGTTAAGAAAAGGTGCTAGGAGATATTTTTTGTTCTGTTTGAACACATCCATGGTCTGGATTTTAATGTTCATAAAATGAGCATTTGCATGTGCCTCTCCGCCGTCTATACATAAATAGCGTTGTTAGGTTTACGTACAGCATAATGATATCTTAAGCTAGGTTAAGCCCGGTCAAGAACTAAGGGGTTTGTCCTGTGACAAGAAAAACATGAATTGAATAATAACAATGAGAATATAATAACATGAGAATTGTGAGAGATCATGAGCCACTTGCGCTACCATGTCAGTAATATTCTGGTTCTCAGTTATAGCAGACTAAATACTACAACCACAAACTACATCCTACAATATTACCATTCTGTGGACTCAACCTTTACAAAGCAGTTTTCAAAAAACTGAACATTATAACTTTTATAAAGGTAGGCTGTATCGCAGGACTGTTTGTATCAGACTGAGTTAGTTTTATCCAGATGTACATCATAAACTAAACCAGTCTTGGATAAGCTGATTTTTGGGAAGTTGAAAGGCTGTCTCCTAATGATTGCTACAGTGTCATTTTTGAGAAAATCCGTTTCAAATTCGTCATATTGATGTATTGAAGGAGTAGTTTGCGAACTTACAAAAGAAGCTTATTTGATAGATAAGACAATATGCCTCTGTTTGAAGTACTGAGTTGAAGTCAAAACTTTCTCAGCTTAACTTAGCACGAAAGCTCCCTAAAGGGGGAAAATGCTTGCCTGGCTATGTCAAAAGTTAAAAGAAATACCTACCAGTGCACCTATAATTCATGATACATGTTATAGTATTTGTTTAATTTGTACATAGACAGGGGATGTTCTGTAGTTTTAGAAGGAGTAACCTAACTATTCCCTGTCATGTTTATCCACCTGCCTGACTTGACGATCTCACAGTGATGACAAGACTCTGGGAAGTTACTCTGCCCGACTGGTTTGCCAAGAATTGGTTATAACGTGTAACAGACTGAAACAAGAACCTGTTATTTTTTATAGATTTCTTTTGTTTTGGGATTTAAAAAATGAAACAAACCATGATGATATGTGCGCTTTAGGGGTGCTCTTAGTTTATTTTTGGTGAGCTGGTTTCCTTCGCTTCCACAATTTCTGCAAAACTAAACTAATCAACAGACATTATCTTATCTAAGTCTTGTAAAACACTTGAACTATAAAATATTGAACTAAAGGACATTGGTTAACAGTTTGATAATTATCAGAATTTTTTTAACTCCTCCTATAAATGTGTTTGTGTGTGTGTGTGTGTTTGCACAGGTATGACCCCCAGACAGATGTGTGGACAGCTGTAGCTCCCATGAGCATCAGCAGAGATGCTGTTGGTGTTTGTCTCCTTGGTGACCGTCTGTATGCTGTGGGCGGGTATGATGGGCAGGTGTATCTCAATACTGTGGAAGCTTACGACCCTCAGACAAATGAATGGACACAGGTACTGTACACATACATGCACAGCACAGAAAGTTTGAGTGTGTCAGCTCACGTGCAATACAGCATATGAAAACACGGTCACAGTTTGACCTTCCTCCAGCTCTTCTCTAATGTACCTTGGCATGTTTTTATTGTTATGTAAATGTGTGTTTTCCTCTTGCTAATATTGTCCTTGCCGCTGGAGGAAGAAGGGACATTTCAAAGTCGAATGATCTCATTTGGCGGCTTTCTGGAGCCTCTGTTACACTTCAATTTATACCCCATCTCCCATGTAGCCTCAGAGGATTTCCAACTTAAAAACTGCCATTTTAGAGACATGCACCATGCTGAGAACAAGAGAGGTGTGGGAGGACGGATTAAGAATACAGGGAACTGTTCAAACTGGCAGGGAGGGACAAGGACAAACTGAGATAAGAGGAGAAATGTTGAGACTATTAAATGTGTCCTGTATCCATTGTCAGAAACTTAAACAAACAAATCAGTGGGTGTGTTGTCAGTGCTGTCCTAGTGGCATCACTTCCACTGTTAGTTTTAGCACAAATCTGTCAGTCTTGGTACCTCCAAAAAACATATTGTGTGTGCTAAGTCGATGTTAGACTTAGGCACAGCATGAACTGTTTGTGTAGAATCATTGTTTACAAAAACAAATATTGAAGCCTCCTCTTTATGAATCATAGTCTCCACTGGTATAATACAGCCTGTTGAAAATTAATTCATTGTGTTCGCATTAAGATTGAAAATAATCAACTAATCGTTTTGGTATACAGTTAAAATCTGTCAACTGGTTTAGATTGTTGATTCCACTGACAGCAGCACTGTGTTCACCTAAAACAATGCTGTCAATAGCTGCTCCTGCTCTTCAAAACTTCACCTCTACACCTCATGATGTTCAGTTATCATCATCACTTTCTACTTCCAATGGTGACAAAAATCAGTACTGTACATTCTCTAATAAGCCATTCCCTCCAGTTCAGTAAAGACCACTTTGTTTTCAAAAAAAAAAAGAGATGGTGTTTTTTTCCATGTGCAGTCAGTTTTATTTGACAGTATCACTCTGTTCTAGGATCTATTTTCCCTTCTGATGCAGCAACACCTCAGGATAAAACCAGTCCAGGAATGAACATGGGCATTGTTTTAGTCAGAAACACCATGATAAGGAGGAAGAGATGTGCTGCAAAGAGGCTTGCAGAGGCAGCAGCATTTGCAGCTAAACAATGTAAAAATTACACTATGGATGACATTTGCCTCCAGGATGCACAGAAGCTGAGCCATCAGTTGATGTAGGCTGAGCTTGACAATGAGCTTGAAATAATTACATGTCCCAGATGAAAGTTGGGAGATATTATAGTTTTAACCTGGTTGCACCACCTCCCCATTTGCGGTAGAGATTTCTGACATTATTGCAAATATCACACATATTTTCATGCTTTTTATGGCCATGGTTACTACTGACCATGTAGACTATGTGGCCAATGTTCCTGAACTCAGATATTTTTATTTGAAGGTGAATGAGACTAATTTGTCCTGGATCTGACTTTTTGTGAGCCTCCTCAACTTCTCAGTGGATTTTAATTCTTGTTAGTTTGTGCAATACAGCCAACCAGTGGCAAGAAAATGTATCACTTTCTTTCTGTACTTCACACATTACAATAACCTGTGAAGTGTGAAGTGGATCTTGAGCCAAATGCTTTTAATGCACTAAGAATAATGTACAGTAATCATGAGGGAAAATCAGACTGCTTTAGCACAACAGCTTGTTTCTCAAGTTCACCCAGATCTGATTTGGGTTATCCCACAAAGGTATTGGCCCTGGTCTGGGAGATTATAAATGTGTGCAAAAGGCACCACATCTAATTTTAATTCTGTTTTCTCCAGTTTTGAATTGCATAATGTATTCTTGTTAGTAAAACTGGGAAACCTAGTGATGAGAATGCACATCTGTATATGAACACTGGCTTAGTTTATATTAAGTTGATAAAATGCTTAAGAACTTTTAAGGCAGACAGAATATTGTCATTCTTATGGACTAATGTTCCTAGTTTTCTCTAGGATTAACTCTTTTAGCACTGTTTTTGGATCTCCACAATCTTCTAAAGAAATTTCCTGTTCACTTAATAATTGTTCTGTTATTTGACACTGAACAGATGTCATACTGTGCATTTATTTAGAGCTTTCACACTGAAGTGCTATTTTGAGTGAACCAGAAATAGTGAATTTGGTCAACTAAACAAAAATGAAATGAAGTAATAGCTTAGGTGGACTGCAGAAACCCATTTAAAAATAATTTTCATAGTAGCTTTAAGCTGCTATGAAAAATAACAGCTAATGTTTACAGTATCCCATATGTTTTCACATTTCTCAACCTCTTTGTACAAAGCAATGTTTAGATTCAAGTGAAAAATATTTTAAATTACAACAATAATTTTCACTTATATACACATTTCCTGTTTTTGTCCAACTGTGACTGTATTTCTTGTGTTTTATCTATTATCTCTCCAGGTAGCACCTCTATGCCTGGGCAGGGCAGGCGCATGCGTGGTGGCCGTCAGACTGTGAAAACATAAACACAAACAATAGATGGCAGACTGTGTATAATATGGCTCTGAGACCCTCCTCTCTGCTGCCACTAACACTGCAGGGACACTGTGAGATCTCTCTGCCCACCATACCAGGAAACAAGAGATTGTTTCTGAACACTCTTCAGGTTTTACTCTTCAGCAAGGTCACATTTTACTCCCCTTAATGCCTACTAATCCTTAAGATGTTAGGGAGATTAGGGTTCAGGTACATGTCAGTGGGTCTCTGATAAAATTTGTACATTCTGATACTTTGTGTCAGGAGTGAACTGCCACCAATACTCATGACAAAGAGGAATCTGCAGTGTTTATCTGAGCGGTCCCACACATACCGTATGTGTGTGTATAAATATACTTGGCTGCGTTCAGCTCCTATTTCTGCTGACTAAAAGGTGGAAGACAGAGAGAGAGTGTCAAAACTGCCTCATCATTTTATGCTCTTGGTTTTCCTAACAATATCAGATGGTGTGTACTGATGCTATTTTAAGATATTCCCTATTATTTTTATGCTGCAGTTGGCAAGTGCTCTTCTCCTCTGCTTTCCCAACATTACCCACTGACAGATAAAAAAAGACTTTTGACATAATCAGCACAACCTCATGAACAGCTATTCTGTAAGGAACTACAATTTTCAGGCAAAAACATTTCATGCTTCATCAAATATTTCTGTGTGTATGTCTTCCATGTTGCATCACCTCACATCTGAAGCCTCTGCACACTGTGGTATGAAGTTTATTGTAGCTTTTTTATAAGTTGCACTATTAGATTTTCAAACTTTTTGCCTTGTCCTTTGTTTTTAACTATGTCCTTGTGCCATTTTCCCATAAGTGAGGTCCATTAAGCAGGATATTTGGGTTTAAAGTCTGAATAATAATGATGATATCACTGTGGGCCTTTGTTGATCCCTGCAGGAAAATTTTGTTTTCAATTTTCTCCAGAGCGTAAGGTCAGCTCTTTACAGGCAGAGTCTGTTGAGCTCTTCTGTCTACCAGCTACCTTATTTTCCCTCCATTATAGAGTTTTCTTCATTTTGTGTGTGTGTGTGTGTGTTGTTCAGAGATTGCAAGGAGTATATTTTTATCTCAAATGAGAATCTTCCCCCTCTTCCTCTCACCACATCTTCAATTCCCTGCTGCTCTCTCTTCATCCCCATTTTCCCATTTCATCACCATGCATACACACACACAGACACACACACGTTGCATGCACCGCTTCTCTTTAGAGCCGAATTTCAAACCCAGAAAAATGAACAGCAGACCATATAATGAGACCATGAATTTAATAATGTTGATTCAGCCGGTGCCGTGATTTTGTTTGATGTCGAGTTCAAAGCATTATTAGATTTGATGCTGCTGTAGACAAAGTATAAGACATGAGGGGAAGATGGATGCTGTGAAACAAACAGTATGGGGGGGATGCATGGAGGATGCAAAAAATTGTGACTGCAAATTCACAATAACTACTTGCTGTATCCTTAATTGTGCATTTCCTGTTGGTTTGGATGTGGTCATCATGTGTGTGTGTGTGTCTTGTGTAAAGCCGGAAAACTCCTGACAGTGAGAGGCAAAACAGGCTTCCTGTCTGAACTGACAGATGTAGAGCTAATGTAGCCCCCAGGATGTGCTTTACAAACACACATGGACATATCACACACACACGCACACACGCAAAGACACACTTAACCACACAGCTGAAAGCCAAGTGCCCTGAGAGCCAGTGAAGATTGAAAAGCTGCCCAAATTTGCCGGCATGACATCTAAAAAGCAGAGACGTGAAGGCTTGCAATTCCCCACAGTTGAGCTGATGTTTATTCAAGCCTAATGTACTGCTGCATTATTCTATTTTCTTCCCCCTTCAAACCTGCTTGGTGTTTATTTAGAGTAATTCTCTTTAGATCACAACAGAAGTGTGTCATCTCCAGTGTGTAGTGTTGTATGATTTCAGCTGGAGGTTAAAAATGACATAAAACACATTCCAAATCAAACTATACTGTATGTTATGTACATAAACAAATATAGCCTATATGTATTCTTATTGCATTATGATCTGTATATTATACACATTCCACTGAATATACTGTGTGCTATTGTTGAAATCAGATGATGAAGAGGTGTAATACGGACAGTGGGAAATGGCACAGCTGCTCATCTTTTACAAAATATATTATGTATGTACAATATATGCTGCTGTAGCTATCATTGGTCTTTTATACATTAAAGTCAAGTGATTTAACACTTCCTGTGTATTTTTTTCCTGTATAACAAAACCCTTTTAACAGCAACAGCTAATCATTGTGATGCTGCAGATGTTATAGCTTTTGTCACATTCACTGTAAATACTACTAACGTGTAAATTTGGCTTTTATCTCTAACAGTACCCTCATCAGTGCAACTCTAGCAATGGCCTTTGCAGTTCAGAGATTTCTGTGTAGGTTTTTGGCTGCTGAAGTGTGACTCTAAATTAATATTCTGTGCCCAGAGGAATCCTCATTACACTTAAGTATAGATCCTCAAATGTAAAAGCTACACCCAGAGCCAAAGACACAGCAACTGTTTGAGGCATTTGCAGAGGGAATCAAGTGTGCATGGAGGAGGAATGGTCACAATTTATAGATTTTTTTTTTTTTTTAGCCCCAGGACAGTGACCAGTAACCAAGGGAGTCACTTTGATATTTATTGCAGAAGAAGCTTTAAATCATAAGCACTTCTGACAAACAATTGCCAGTGGCAGTCAGAGATGATGCCAGTGACCTTGTCTTGCTGCCTTAACAACACCTGAGTGTATTCCGCCTGACTGCAGCAAGAGGGAGACAAAAAGTGCTTGTCTGAAATAACTTGCAAACATCTCAGACATCCAGCTGTATACATCTGCATTAACCTTACAGAAAAATAAAGCTGACATTACAGTCTGTTGCTGTGCAACCAAGCACTATTCAGACCCACAAAACTATATTTTTATTCATAGTGAAGATTCTAAAGTGTAAGAAAACTGTCTGGCTTCAGTGTATATAAATTGATGCACAAACCATCAAGAACACTTCCATTTTATTGTGTACCTCTGTCGTAAAGAAACTGGAGTCTTTGAGTTTTATATGGCTCCCAGTAAAAACATTATATGGCTTCAATAAAGAGCTTGAACAAACATAAACAGAATGTATATGAGAAAATGACAGATACTGTGGATTCTGAGCAAATTTTCAATATCTAAGTTACTTCAGGGAAAACAAATGGGAAAAAGTGTGTTCATTACCACAGCTGGTGTTACAAGCACTGGTACAAGGTCTCATCCACAAATGCTGTCATTACTTTGTGCTAAGTTTTTTTTATGCAAATTATACTGCTCAAAAAATGAAGGAAACATTTGATCATTAGTATAACACTAAGTCAGTTAAACTTAAGGGAACTGGGGAGGTCATTTTGTAGGACTCAGGCTGTGATCCTCCTGTACCTTCTCACAGAAAGAAGCAGATACCAGTCCTGCTGTTGGGTTGATGCTCTTCTACTCTTCTACCAATCTGTCTAGCTCTCCTTGTGTAACGGACCATCTTCGGATATCTACTCCACATTCTTCAGGCTGTGCTGGAGATGCATCAAACTTTCTTGCAACAGCATGTGTGGACGTGCCATCCTGGAGGAGCTAGACTATCTGTGCAACCTGAACAGGTAGCGACTAGTAGTGACAAGAAAACTAGCAAAAAGCAAATCCAGAGAAACATCAATCAGGATGGATAAGGAGAGAGCAATATGGTCTGTGACCACCACCTGCAAAACCATTCCTTTTTGCAGACTGGCTTGTTGCCTCTCCAGTGCACCTGTTGTATCTCTCATTTGGGTTATGTTTCTTGACTGGACAAATTAATATCCCTGAAGCTTAACTGACTTCATGTTACACTGTGATCACAGGGTGTTCTCTGCAGTTTAAACCATTTTTGGGTGGTGTATTATGTAAAGTTTTTATTTTGTGAATGTTTTAATCACAGCATTGAGAAAGCAAATTCATGACTACACGTTGTTGTATTAACACAATTAGAATAGTAATATACAGATTGAAAATTCGTTGTAGATGTTAATAGGTCTCACTGTAACAGTCCTCTTAGTTGTTGTTTGAAGCTTTAATAATACAACACCAGGAATTAAAATTTGACCATTTACATATCTGTGACTATTGGCAAAACTAATCAGTTGAAGATTAGGAGATACAGAAAAAATGAAGAGCTCCAGAGCAGCTTCTAAATGGTCACTGTGGTGATATTCTGTGCAAACACATTTTTGTATTTCAAACTCCTTAAATCTTTTAGCCTCCAAAACACACAGGACATACATGGGCATGTTTATGTTTGGATTGCTCTACATTCTGTTTGTGCAGTCTTGATGTAGATTTACTGTACAGTCTGGGACTGATTCCCAGTTTTATCACATAGATGTCTGCTTTTTATCGTTCTAAATTGTGCAGCATTAATGTATCTAGAGAACTTTTGTTCCAGCTGCTCCCTCTGCAGGGATTGCCCAAGGTCTGGTATGAATTAACCTGTCAGAAAAAAGAATATTTTTGGAAAGAGACTGCAATAATCTACAGAATTTTGTTCTACAGTACATACAGGTATTCTACTAGACAGTGAGAACATGAACCACAGGACTGACAAAAAACCCCAAGATCACATTTCAAAGAGCTGAAAACTATCCTGTACACATGATGTCCTGCATAGTTATATATAATATCTTTCAGGACAACTTGTAACACCTACACAAAACCTGCATGATTCCTACAGGACAGAAATACATCCCCTTGGGATTTGTTGAGAGAGAATAAGGAGGAAGGAGCAGATATGAATTGCAAAAAAAAAACCCTCTATCAGAACCTAATTTCCTCTGCAACTGTTCAGTTCATTCAGTTTTGAAACACTCTTAATGATGCATTGTCAGATTTAAAGATATTGTATAGAGCAATTTCATTTCTATTTGTTACTGGAAAGTGCAGCACTTCATTTTAAAATGCACTACAGACTGCAAAAGTAAAAGCTCTGCTCACATTGTCTCACTGGCAAAAACAGTTCTTAACATTCATTTTTCATCAGATTTTTTTCTTGTCTCTGCTCTAATTTTACCATGTTGCTGGAAAATCATACAGCTGCTCCCTTCAGTGCATCTTAATGAGATCTGAGTCAGCAGGGTATATTCTGCTTGGGCTTGCCAGAGCACAGAGAGCAATATTTGTGTCACACAGCTGGCATTTTATCTCAGATCCCCATGTGGTTTGTATGGGGAAAATAAGCTATCATCCTTCCATCAGCATATGAGAAAGTACAGAAGGTCTTTGGTGATTTCCTGTGCCTTTGGACACTAATGGAATAACACAAAGAAGCAGAAGTCTCTCTTAATTTATTTCAGATGAACAGAAGGGTCACCCAGTGCATTACTGAGCAAACCACTGAAAATGGTTCAACAGAAATGAAACAGGACAAAGAAGATACAGAGTCCACAAAAATGGAAAGACAATTATTTTAAAACTGTGAAAAGCTGCCATCTACTGGATCCATAGTGGAGCACATAAATAGTACTATACCATCGGTTTAGTGGTTGAAGTTCACCGGCAGAAAACTGCAAAGCAGCAGCTCTCTGTATTTAAATGAAGCATTCAAGAACTTGAACCTTCTGAAATATCAGCCTAGAAATGGTGAAAACTGACCATGTCTGTCATTTGTCTTACCCAGACAGATCACTCCTTTTCTTTCAACAAGTACAAGTCTCAGTCAAACAGTTGTGATGTAAATAATGCTCACTAATATCTTCACCTGGAACCAGCACTGTTTCCCATGTTTGGGTCATGGATGAAGGAAAAATTTATATGGAGATGCTATGAAGCAGTTTTTATTATGTAGTTGAAAGTTACTGGAATTATGATGGCTGCAGTAAAGTTGTTGGGGTTATTAAAAGAAGACAGAACATATATGTTTATTTACAAACATAAAAGTCGCAATTCTGCTAAATAAGTTTAGCAGATTTCAGGGCTTGGTTTGGATTTGGTGTTATGCTGTATGTTTTGATAAATGGTGTATTGCCACTTTGGAAGAGACACTGATGAAGCATTTGTTTGGGGAGAAAGAGTCAATGAATAGCTTCTGTCTCAATCAAACAGTAAATTAGACCTCAGACAGGTAAGATTTGAACAAAAAGGTGTGCCATGATCATCTCTACCAACAACACCTGGAAACAGCATAAAATTAAAATACCTGCAGCTTGGTTTTCCAGTGTTGATGTCTGGTAAAGAATTTCTATTTATAGTCTTTATATTGCAGCCATGAGGATCAGAGTAGTTTACAAGGGTGGTGCAGGACATGTATGAGGACAGTGAGACAGCGCTGAGATGTTTGTTAGGAGTGACAGATGGGTTCAAGGTGGGGGTGGAATTACACCAAGGATCAGCTCTGAACCCCTTCTTGTTTGCAGTTGTGATGGACAGGTCGACAGATGAGGTCAGGCAGGAGTCTCTGTGGACTATGATGTTCACAGACAGCATTGTGATCTGTAAGGAGCAGATGGAAGAGAGCTGAGAGAGGTGGAAATATGAACTGGAGTGAAGAGGAATGAGTCAGCAGAAACATGGAATATATGTGTGAATGAGAGTGAAGCAGGTGGAATGGTGAAGATGAAGGAGTAGAAGTAGAGAAGGGGGATGAGTTTAAATTATTTGGGTTAACCATCCAAAGTAATGGACAGTGTACAAGAGAGGAGAAGACTAGAGGGCAGGCAGAGTGGAGTGGGTGGAGATGAGCGTGAAGGCTGCTTTGTGACAGAAGGATAGCAGCAAGAGTGAAAGGGAAGCGTTATAAGATGGTAGTGAGACCTGCTATGATGTATGGAGATGTTGCCTCCAGGATGGACAAAAAGACAGGAGGTGGAGCTGAGCTGGAGGTGGCAGAATTGAAGATGCTGAGATTTTTGCTGGGAGTGACCAGGATGGACAGTATTAGAACAGAGTACATCAGAGGGACAGCTCAGGTTGAGAAGCTTGGAGCCAAAGTCAGAGAGGTAAGGCTGAGATGGTGTGGACATGTGCAGAGGAGAGATAGTGGATATACTGGACAAAGGATGTTGAAGATGGAGCTGCCAGGCAGGAGGAGAAGAGGAAGACCACAGAGAAGGTTTGTGGATGTAGTGGAGGAGGACATGCAGAGGGTTGGTGTGAGAGAAGAGGGTGCAGGGATAGGATGAGATGGAGACAGATGATCAGCAGTGGCAGGAAGAAGAAGAAAAAGAAGAATGTATTATATAAACCACCAAGTTTATGATCTATATGGTCTATAGACCCATGTTTTGTAATTGTTTGGAGCCGAAGATTCTGAAAGCTGACACTTGGCACAATACATTAATGTCACAAACATATTACTCTGTGTTGACAGCTCTTTCACACTGAGCATAAAACAGCTGTTGCACTGGCACTGCTGGGTTTTAGGCCTTTCTGCTTGTCCGAGGTGTTCAGCCTGCTGAGCGCGGTGCTACAATCGCTGTATTAACACTAATGATGCTAATTTGATTTATTTCATCCAGATTAAGCGTACGCCGACATTATCGGAAATGCTATGTAAACACTCTAACAGGTCATATAGGCAGAAATTGAGTGTACATAATCTGATTAACACACTAGGACCACGTGTCAATCCTAACATAATAAATTGCCACCTGTTTTAATGCATTTAATGCAGCAAATATAAAATCCTTGCAACACACATCGTAGGACTGTAGTGTCTGGCAGTGTTTTTGAGACACTTTGTGTTTCAGCCTTTGGGTTCATGTCTTGCATTTTGATTTGCTTCTTATCTTATGATGGGTATGTCTGTTTGACACACAATCACACGGCACCCCACATGAAAACACCCAGATCTCATCAGCTGCATGCCTTACCTCAGCCCTCACTACCAAACAATGCTAGACCAGGTTTTATTATAGGCTTAAAACTCCAACGAGCTCTGTCACAAGACTGGAGTTTTACTACACAATGATTCACATTTACGTGATATCTGACAGCTTGAGGGGAAAAACAAATATACTAAAATCTACCTTAACCCATAAGAACCCAGACCCATTTTTCCCTACAGGAAAATTATGAGGGGTATAAAACAGGCTAAGAGGCCCACACAGAACACATTCTGTCACCATGTGTTACAGGTTAAATCTATGCGTTTGAACAAACGTCAGAGTGCCAAATGCAGTTCCTCTAATGGCCACTTGAGGCTGGCTCCAAAAGCAGGTCAATGCCCAAAAACTGTCATGTTGAAATAGCGTTAAAAACACACATGCCACAGTGAGTGGTAGTGGAAAGACGACTCACATGCAGAAAAAGTTAAAAAAGAAAAGGTGAGCTATTAAATGGCTAATACGATGTCCAAAAAACTTAACAAAGTCTACAAAAACAGGAATCCAAAAACTCAATGGGTAACAGGTCCAGAAGTAACAAAATAAAAAGGGAAATCCAGAAACAAGAAGAGCCAGGAAATAATCCATAAAAACATGGGGGAGAAGAGGGCTGCACGAAAGGGAACATAAACAGCATAAAAGAGGAGCATGAACAAATAATCTGACAAGGACAAAGGAAGACAATTGGTGCAGCCGGATAGTCAATTTTACTTAAAAAGGCTCCTAAACAGAAGGAAGTGACCTGGAAGTATCTGCATGGCAGCCATAATAGGAGCTGGTTGAATTCTCTAAATACTAAGGAAAGGTGCTTCAGCGCTTCCTTTACTACCTCCTCTAACAAAGGATACACTTGACCATCCTTTAGAAAATGAAAGGAAGCACACTATATGGACAAATCTATTGGGTCACTTACACATTACACCTACAGGAGCTTTAATGAGATTCCATTGTAGATCCACGGACATTAATATGAGGTCGAAACATTAAGATTTTCCTTGATTGGAATTAAGGGGCCCAGGCCAACCACAGAAAAACACCCCACACCTTCTGCATCAAATTTTATTAATGCAACTGAAGATGCATTAATAAAATCTGCTTCTTTTCAAGGCCTTGTCTCACATAAAGAATGCAGATTTACATGCTGTAAATTCTCTAAATCTAGATGATGAGCTGTATTAACTGATCATAGTGTGTTTAAGGTTCTGTATACTTATGTCTGTTGATGCATTGCCAGCATTTAGGATTATAATGCCTTCATTTTTACTTTGGGATAGCGGGGATGAGTGATGGATAGAGGGAAGATTGCTGGAAATAATGTGCACTGGATCGCTGTCCACAGCAAAATGCAAGGAAATAAGATTTATTTCATTCTATAGTTTACGTGTTTTTTTTAAATTTCCAGCCTTTGTAATGAAATGACATTTTCACTGGTGGTTGTTGTTAACATGACCTGTATGGAATAACATGATAAGAATTTGAAGTAAGACGTGCATTTTGTAAGTTAGTCCATCTTCTGGATGTTGCAGCAGACATCTGCTGTCACATTGTTAAAGATTCTAGTTTAAGTGCATTATTATAAATTTGCATACATTCAGCTGATTTTGCAGAAAATGTATAAATCTTTATATATTTGTTCTCTTTTATAGTATGGGACCGCAGCTTATAGAACTGCAGCTCAGATTAGAAAATTGATGGCTTATATTTGTTGGCTATTTATCACCGACAATGCTCAATAAAATTAATTTCACCTTGGTCTGCTGACAAACTAATATGATTTCCACATCTCCTTTATGAAACTATAGTAGAATGTAAGAAGTGAATGGACTGAATAGCCTGAAATGTTTAAGTGTATTGCATTTAAAGGTTCAGCGCTCTAATGTGCAGCTATCACGTTAGAAAAAAACAGAAATATTTTTACTTGAATTGATATATGTATCTTACCACTCAGTGTGGTCTTGACAAATAAATTCCCAGGATTAAGAATTTTCTGCTGCATTGCTCTCTAGTTTTATTTTCAGTGACCATGTTGCATTGTAGAGTTATATTTTCTATGTTCTTTGTGTTCTTCTCTGACCTGAGTGTCCCTGTGGTGTAGTGGTTTACACAAGCACATTATAAGTAAGAGATCCCTAGTTCAATTCCAGAAAGAGACATGCGTTCCTCTTACCGCTGTGTCAGGAAGGATATCTGGTACGTAGCTTTTGAATTATCTGTAAGTTAGTGAAAAGGCTGTCACAAATATGTCTAGACATTTGTTCACACAGGAAGCTTTTTGAAAGGGAAAATGATCAGTTTTCTAAAGTTGAATTTAGATAATCACTTTCTGTTAAGGTTTCTGTGTGCGCATTTGAAAAAAAGGTTTGTATGTGTTCAACTAGTTTTATATTTGTGTGCAGATTAGAGTCCGCATTTGTAAGTATTCATAATTACACACAAATCATTGAACACATTTTGAAATATCAGTATCCGCTGTGGTGACCCCTAACAGGAGGGACCAAAAGAAGAATTCCATACTTGTGGATCATATCATCCACATTTGTGACACTTTTGAACTAATGTCTCCAAAATTTTGAAACATTTTAATGGATATCTCTGGCAGAAGTCATGGCCTGCTGTGTGGTTCAGCATGTCTAAGAAGTTGTGTTGCTGGGTGAAATTCTAGTATTTCATTAGTCTGTCACTTAGCTAATATAGCAGATGTGTGGGGTTTATGAATGCAACTTTGTTAGCAAGCTAGTTTCATAAACAGAACTATTGAAAGTTACTAATAATCCTCTTATGACCTCTGACAAAGAACTCATCTCTGTGCTTGTTCTTCAAGACCTCAGTGCAGCATCCAATGCCGCTTATCAGAATATTTTAGTACAGAGGCTAGAATAGTCTGTTGGTATTGAAGAGAATGCATTACACTGGTTTGAATCTTATTTATCTGACAAATTCCAATTTGCATATGTAAACCAGGAGTCTTCCTCACACACAAAAGTTAGTCATGAAGTCTCACAAAGTCTGGGACCAGTAGTCTTCATATTATACACACTTCCCTTGGGCAATATTATAAGAAAGCACTGCATGCATTTTCTCTGCTATGCAGATGATACCCAGCTATATTTATCCATGGAGTCAGATGACACAAATCAATTAGCTAAACTACAGGCATGTCCTGAACACATAAAGAACCAGATGATCTTAATTTTTTTCATTTAAATTCATACAAAACTGGGGTTATTGTATTTGGCCCGTAAAACTTCAGAAACGCTCTTTCTAACCAGATACTTACTCTGTATGACATTACTATGGCCTCCAGTGACAATGTGAGGAATCTTGGAGTCATTTTTGACCAAGACATGTCCTTTGATGCTCACATTAATCAAATATGTAGGACTGCCTTTTATCATCTTTGCAATATTGCTAAAATTAGAAACATCCTGTCTCAGAGTGATGCTGAAAAACTAGTTCATTACCTCTAGGCTTGACTGTTGTAATTCATTGCTATCTGGCTGTTCTAAAAGCTCCCTAAAAGGCCTGCACTTCATTTTTACAGTGAAGCCATGTGTCACCATCCGTTGACCTTTTCTATGCCTCACAAACATTGTGACTATAACCAAAAATCTCAAACAGGCCAAAATGTCTGGAGTTCTTCGTTGTGTTTCATGGCCGAAGACTTCTCTTTTTGTTTTAGGGTTCCCTCAGTAGTAGTTAGGCTTGATTCACATAGGCTCCTCTGAACATTTGATGCGTCTGCTACTTGCACTCTTGTGATTGATGTGTGCTCTAATCTAAGATGCTGTTATTTGGCAATTTCTCAGGCTGGTAACTATAATGAACTTCCCTTCCGCAGCAGAGGGAACTCTCTCTTCATTTCCTGGGGCACTCCTCATGAAAGCCAGTTTCATCACTGCACTGAGGGTTTTTTTTTTTTTTTGACTGAGTTTGAAGATCATTTCAAAGTACTTTTTCTGGACAACCCCCGAGTCATTACGGAGACATATTATGTGTTTTCATCATATTTTCTAGATTGGTCACCCACTGAAAACACTTTTTATGAAAAAGAAAAGATTAAAAAAAGAGGCCTGAATATTAGGTTCTAAAAAGTTTATTTTAGCTTTGCTCAAGTTTCAGCTTCTTATTTATTTTTATTTTTTTTAATAACACAGCCATCTGTTCCAGGCACAGAACCCAACTATATTCTTATTGGTTATGTACACATACTTGCAAAACAGCCTGCTTGACTATACAGACCTCTTTAGAATACATTTTTGGGCTGATGATAGAATATTTTTGGTTCTTAATGTCATGATTTGATTTTAAGAGACCATTTTTACATAGTAATGAAGCTAAGTTCAGTCGTAAAATGTGTGTCTCCATCTTCGCTGGGGTGGTTGCAGCTGTGGCTAAGCGTTGGCTGTGGCACAGGAGGTAGAGTGGGTCAACCATCAGTGGTCTGATCCCTTGGTCCACACACCAAAGTATCCTTTTTAAAATTGTTCTGCTGCAATCAGTCATTTCAGTGTCAGATTAAGTGTCAGAGTGTTCAGAGAGAGAGAGTTCACTTCCAGGTTTAAAAAATCAGCTCGGGTCCTTTCAGATCCCGTCATTGCACTTTATTAGTTTATGCTTTCTCCACTACAACTTGTATCTAGGCTCCATCTGGGGGTAGTCCTATGCAACTCATGGCACCAATAGCACCTAAAGGTCCCTCCTAAAGTGTTGGAATAGCAAGGCCAATAAATATGTTTTTGCTGTGCACTGAAGGCATTTGTGTGTGAGATCAAAAGACTTTCAACTTTTATTCTACATATGTTAAACAACATATAACACATTTATTTCAATCCATCCAGTTTCTCAAGTGAGCAAAAGTATTGAAACATATTTTTCAACTAAATTAAAGTAACTCTAAATATTTGTTTGCATATCCCTGGCTTTCAATAAATACATCAAGCCTACAACTTAGATACTCCGTCAGATTTCTTGTTTTTTCACTGGTTATGTCTTTCCAGGCTTTTACCACAGCATCTATTAGTTGTTTGTTTTGCAGGGTTTCTCCCTTAAATCTCATCTTCAGGAGGTGAAATACATATTTAGTTGGATTAAGCTCTGGTGATTGACTTGGCCAGTCCAAAACCTTCCATTTCTCCCTGATGAAGTCCTTTGTTGAGGTGGCAATGTGTTTTGGATTTTTACCTCACTGCATAATCAGGTTCCTCCCAGTTAGCTTGGATGAATTTCTCCATACACTGGCAATTGACATGTTTCTGTAAACTTCTGCATTCATTCTGCTACCACTATTAGGAACTACATCGCTGATAAAGACAAATAAATCTATTCCAGGAGCAGTCATGCAAGCGCAAACCATGACACAACCTCCACCATGCTTCACAGATGAGCTTGTGTGTTTAGGATCATGAGCAGATCCCTTCTTTGCTGCTATGCTCTACCGGTAGATGTTGTATTTCAGTTTCTGTTGAGGTTTGGGTCTCCTTTTCAGTCCTATCTTAGAGGCAGCCTCTTCTCAAGGCTGGACTCATGCTGATGCTGGGTTGGGATTCCTTGGGCCATATTTTAACTGACGAATTTTTAGCATGCATTTTTAATATTCAGGGGCCCCAACAAAAACGTTATAGGACATTAATAGAAGTTGCAAAACATCTGATAAAGATTCAATGAGATCATAGTATAGCAGGTGTTGCCAAAGTTGTGGTACTTGACTGAAAATACTTTTTTTAAAAAGAAGGCTAAAATAACAGTCCAAGGCTGGAGGCAAATGTTTTCTTGTTTGAATTCCAGTGAATTTTGCCACCACTTTTCCACCAGCCTCTTGGCACAAACCTTTTTTTAAGGGCTGAAGTCTTTCCCAGGGTGTTGAATTGTGACACCAAGGGGTACTGTACAAGCCTTAGCAATTGATTAGTTAGGGGGGATGAGAATGTTTAGGAGTCTGAGCGTCACACATTCACTCACCAAATCAAGGGAGCAGCCATGGGTATGTGCTACTTGCTGTGTGGCACAGTTTTTGTCAGTGAAATTCCAGTATTTCATCAGTCTGTTACTTAGCACTAACTAGCAAGTAAATGTGTCTACGAAATAGACTCGTACAAGTTACATACGCAGCATGATAACTTAGCGGTCCACCCTCTCGTGCCAGAGGGTTCTATTTTACACCGCGGAGGCCAAATCACAAACCCTGAGGCCTGAAAAATGTGGACTCCAGAAACTAATGGATAACATCACAGTAGCTCTGTCCATCTTTTATATACAGTCTGCGCTCTCATTGGCTGGAGTTGACGAGGGAAGCAGTGTTTAAATCACACGTCTGGTTAGAAAAACTAAATGAACTAATCAGTCCATAGTGTGAGTGAGAGACGTGTTTAAAGGAAATGAATCAGAATCTGTGGTGAAGGGCCTTACACGGCAATGCAGTGTTCTCAGTGAAATCACTGAATTACTGTCTGAAGTTGGAAGCATTTACCACTTATCTCATTTTTACCCTTCACTAGCCAAACCATTGCAATCACTTAACTTCTTCTCTGACCTTAACCTGTCCTATTCAGAGATGGATGACTTTATAAAATCATATGAAAATGAAAAATAGCACTCTCTGATACAAATTTGCCAAATTCTTGTTACGACCCTTCCTTAGACCCTGATCTGGTTTTGCATCCAGTATTTTCCCTCAATGACCCCTGCTTTGGCAGAACCTCTGTGTAAATAATGTAGACTTGACAGCACCCTGACTTGGAGGTTTTTTTCGTTGTTTATTTTTGAACACAGCCCTACAGATGGGTGCTTGCTGACTGAATATTAAGCATAACAATATATCTAGGCTTTGCTATCTGTCTCGCTGACAGGAATGGCATTATAGGTTGCCAAATGCACCTTGTACATGATTAACTATCTCTGCTGTATTAAAACACACTCGCGTCGCCATCTGCCAAATACGATTGTGTTCAGCGGCTGAAACCATTTCATGAGAAAACTCATTTTCAGCCTCTTAATTATTTTTCATTACAGTGGGGCTGAGGAGTAGATTGGAATTGGACAGTAATTGCCCGGCCTGAGTGGCGAAACAATCCTGATGCATCAGTCTAGATGAAGTGTGACAGGGAGACATCTCGCCACTGTGCAGCACCCATTAGCCTGCTTCCTCCTTTCTGATCACCTAAACACCTCCCCCCCGAGGGGATTGTGGTCAGTGCAAGGTCAGCATAGCAGCCTTTTTGGGAGGAAAATGCCACTGGCAGCCCGCGCCGATGTTGATAACCTTGTTGCCAGCATTGCACCTATCCTTGAGCATGTCTGATTGTGAGTGGCTGTCACATTGCGGTGCACTCTACCATTTTCCTGGAGCTGGCACTGGAACTAAAGGGGGGCAGCTCCTGCAGGTTTAAGAAGGATGTGTTCAGCACAGCTTGTGAGGCTGATGTTAGGATTATCTCTCATTTTTTTCCCCTCATCTGCGCTGTGATAGAAAAGCTTCTCCAAATGCACTATCATGAGCAGAGCCGTCAATCAATACAGCTCTCTCTGCGAGAGGTAAAAAAGGGGTCTCTACTGTCAGTTTGGCTTCAATCCCCCCCCTGCGCCTCTCCCAAAATCACACTTTATCCTCCTTGTGCTGGTCAGTTTCAAATGCAATACCAGAAGTAGTGTAGAGAAAGAAACACTGCATGTCTGACAGCAATATATATATAAATGATCATAAAGTCCCTGGAGAAATAAAGGCACCCTAATCTAATGTAAATAATATCATATCTGCTATGGCGCAGCTGACAACTGCAGAAAAAAAATGCATGGAATGCTAAAATAAAGGGTAACTCTACAAGAAACTAGAAGATGTTACATTTCAAATCAAGTTTCTTACACAAATATTGGCCTTATACCGTTAGGTCCATAAATATTTGAACAATTGTGCAATTTTTGTGATTTTGCCTCTGTACCACCTCCTCTTCTTCTTCTTCTTCTTCTTCTTCTTCTTCTTCTTTCAGCAACTCCTGTTAGGGGTCGCCACAGCAGATCATCTGCCCTCTCTGTGGTCTTCCTCTTCTCCTTCAACCTGGCAGTTCCATCTCCAACATCCTTTGTCCAATATATCCACTGTCCCTCCTCTGAACATATCCAAACCATCTCAACCTTGCTTCTCTTACCTTATCTCCAATCTTCTCAACTCCCTCTGATGTATTCATTTCTAATCCTCTTCTCTCCAGTGCATACGTCCACCTCTCCAGGCTCTCACTACAAATCACAGTGTCATCTGTAAACATCATAGTCCTGCCTGACCTCATCTGTTAACCTGTCCATCACTGATGCAAATAAGAAGGGGTTAAGGGCTGACCACTGATATAATCCCACCCCAGAGCACATGAATCCCACACTGTAAAGTCCTGGCCAGTCGCTGGATTCAAAACAACATTTTTTTCTTTCCATCTTTTTAGTACAAGTTCATCTTGGTTTCATCTGTTCAAACATGTTTTTTCTCTAGAACTGTGCAGGCTCTTTTAGATGTTTTCTGCCAAGTGTTAGCCTGACCTGCCTTGCTGTAAACCCTCTGCTCTATTCACATTCATGAAGGTGTCTCTTGACCTGGCTAGACATCATGAAAGATTTTTTCTTGAAGGAAAGAATTCATCTTTAGTTGTCTTCCATGGTCCAGGCTTTCTGGTGTTCTCAAGCTGGCCAGTTTAGATCCTTATTTTTAAGAATATACCAGATTAATTTTTCTCTCCAAAATATTTTGTTGTCTTTCTGATTATTTTGGATTTGCAGCCTAATGATGCTTAGTTTGCCCTAGCATAATGCGGGAACAGGCCTCACCCGGCCATTTCATTAACTGCATTTTAACATGCAGTTAATGAAATGGCATGAAAGGTACCATTAGTGCAATATGTTTATGAAAACCCTTGCACTGAAGATGAAAGTCTGCACTTCAGGTACATGTTGATTGGCAGGTTTAACATCCACTTTTAGAAAAAATCCTTCTTGATCCATGTCAGTTATCATGGTTGTTTTTTTTGTCCCAATTGCCCCTTGGGAGAACTTTTTTTTTTTTTTCAAAAAAGCAAGAATTACATATTTTGATAACTCAGGGTTAGAATTAGGATTAGAGACATTGCCAGTGATGACTCAGTGGGTTCAAGATTCTTATTCATATAACAGTGCTCCTAAAAGATTCCCGTTTGGGTGGTTAAAAAAATTTACAGATAAGACCCTAAAGCTAAAACCTATCTCTAGTGTTAAGAGGTTGCTTGCAATCAGATAGATGGTTAAAGCATATGCATCAAAACCCATGGGTCAAATCACTTTAGTTTCTTCATAAATTTTGCCCATTCGTACCTGATCTAAACAGTTCCCTGTTCACACATTAAAATGAGCAGACAAGAATCCATCCACAGAATCTGAAAGGTAACCAGCTCACACCGAATGTAACAAAAAAAAGGAGAGTTCATGCTGAAGGCAGACCGCTGTCAGCTGAAGTGAGAAACTGAATAGCCTGTTTCTTTAAAGAGACGCCTGTGTATTCAGTTGCTGTAATGTAATTTCTGTTCATCATCATGCATCATCGTTTTGATGTTTGAATCCACGCACCAGCAGAAAAAGAGGCTTCAGTAAGTTGCTGAACTAAGAAAACATGTGCAACTACAGCACAATATGTTTCTTTAGGCCAAATCTCAAGGTGATGAAACCATCAATCCATCAAAGATGTTTTTTTTAACTTTCATTAATTCTTGAAATGAAACTTTCTGCACAACTACTGAGTTGTCATATAAAAGCCTGTGACACTGGCTTGGTGAAGACTTGTAGAGAAATGTGAAAGTTAAAGGTTTGCTGCTTTTCCTACGGCTGGTTTTGTTTTTATTATCTTTTATATACTGGCTGTAGATCTCATGTAACGATCTTGTCAAACAGATTGTTGTGAGCTGGTTTTTGTCAACTGGTCAATTCATTTTGTCAACTCATTTTATGTGAAAAGATGTAGTAGTATGAAATGCTGTTATTCTGAGTTGTAAAATTTTACTGGTATTGGTACCGACTACTAAATTTCTGGTATCCTGACATCCCTAACAGGATGTACACTTTTCAAGAAAATGAATGCATTTAAAACTATACACTGTCTCCCCCTTGATAGGATTCTCATATGAGTGTTGCGCTTGGTGAAACTGATTTTGACATCCCTCCGTAGTGAACGTCATGAACGTCCTGCCTTCTTTTAATTTTGATCGGTCAGTGGGATAGCTGGGACTTTGATGAGCTTGGCGTCCAAGTGGAGAATATTTCCAGCTGAAAGCAGCATGAGCTCAGCAGGAAGAAAAGCTGCATGCTGAGGGCATTAAGTGCTGTCAGTGCCGAATTTCAAAGGATTTATACCGAAAAGAGACAATGCAAAGTGCAAACGTGTTGACCTATCTATCCACCCTGACCCCTTCCTGATGTCGACATTATCAATTTATGAAACCTCACCTCACCCTGTCTTCTTTCTTTCCTTGCATGACAAGTTGTTTTTGGGGAGTTTGCTTGAATGACTGATGCTGTTTTTCATCTCGGGAGTGTAGTCCGTCTTGACATTATGTAACACGGCTAAAATAAATAAAACAGTAGTGTAGACAGTCAAGGAGACGGATAGAGGGACAATGGGAACGGCCATCTGACAGAACTGTCAGATAAATGAGAGATATGGGGATGGTGTAACTGCTTTGATATCGGACAATTTGCCTTGAAAAGCAGCTTGGTGCTATTTTTAATATTCTACTTTTTCACATTCTCTGTTGTACATAGTACTGTGCAAAAGTCTTGAGCCACCCTTCATTTCTTTATATTTTGCTTCCATTTCACTCATTCTCAGTCTGCTCTTTGTACCTGATCGTTTTCAGAGGAATGCTGTTTTCTGACAGTATCTGACAGTTACGTCCTTCAGAAAAAAAAAAAAAATTCAACAAAAACTCATGAAACATGATCTGAGAGCTGCATCTGGCTCTTCAGTTGATCTGTTTACTCCTCACCAAAGCCTCAAGAGAAATGGTCTCCGTGGAAGGGTGGCTTTCAGTTTTTAAGGAACGGAAACAGGGAGAAAAGGATGATGTGTACAACATCACACAAGAACTGGACTGAAAATCAGTGACAGTAAGGCTTATGGAGAGATAATCCAAATCAGGCATTTTTGGTTAAAATCAATATGCAGGTAGGAGGTCATGAGAGAGGCATAACAATGAGTGTCTAGAGCCATCATGATGAAGCCTCTGTCTGATTTGGCACTGCATTTTTGAAATCATTTTTGACCCAAGACGGGAAAGAGATTAGAAACCAATAATTATTGAAAATGGTGTAATTGAACAATTATGTTCTTACAAGTACCTGGATGTTTTTTTCTGGATTGTAAAGGTCAGTGAACTGATCATGTTGAGTATCTATGTTGTAAACTGGTTCGAAGGGGACTTTATTAGAAGGGTCAGATTGTTTGTGGTAAACAACACGACCATGTTGACATTTTGCAATGCCACTGCAGAAAGCATTATAAGATATTACATGGCAGCATGGTTTGGCACCCTCACAGCAGAGCTGAAAAGCAGAGTGGAAAGCCTGGTTAAAACAGCTCAGAAAGAGGTAGGGAAGAAAGAATATCGCTCCCTCCACTCCCTCTGTGGAGAGACTGTGGTCAGAAAAGCACAAAGAATTCTGAAGGATCCTTCACACATCCTGCATCACAAGGATGAACTATTTACCCCGGGTAAACATTTCAGAGCCAGAAAATGTAAAAACAGTAAACCTCAATAACTCTGCTCAAAAAAACAGTTCAAGTTTTAGGTACTTCTCAGCAGTTTGGTGTTTCAACATTGCAGGCTGCTGACTTTTTGAGGTTTATTATTATTATTATTATTATTATTATTACTGGTGTTGGTGTTAGTACTGGTATATTCTTTATAAACATCCTGTTTTTTTATAAATTTTGTTGTGTACTTAGCATATATCTTTCACCATGCCCAGAAATTATGTATGCTTATACTGTAATGTTTATGTATTTGCCAGTGCAGCTGTAATGAGGCACTATTATGTAAGACCAATTTCCCCTGTTGGGACAATGAAGGATATTATAATCTTAATCCCATCAAAACTGATGGAATTGTGAATGCACAAAAGTACCATCAGAATTTGGTCCACCGTGCAGTGCAGTAAAAGCCTACCTAGACAGAAAATCATACAGTGGAACTCTATCCGTCATGGATTGGCCTCCCCAGAGCCTGGATCTCGACATTGCTGAAGCAGTGTGGGATTATCTTGACAGAGAATGGAACAAAAGATCAGAATCAGAATGAGAATACTAATAATCCCAAGGGGGGAAGTTGTATAAAAGGCAGCCAACATCCAAAGAAGAGCTTTGGAATGTCCTTCAAGCAGCCTGGAGATCTATTCCTGAAGACCCCTTAGAAGAAATGACAAGAAAGCTCGGAGTTAAAGAATAAAGGCAGTCATATCAAATGTTGCTACACTGGGTCACATGGGATAAGTATTTTTGCCTTTTGCAACAGGAAAGGAAAAAAAAAAAGATCCACAATGTTTCATTAGATAGCTCTATTCACGATCACAGGTCAGGCATGCCTGTTGTTTTAACTGGATTTTCAGAATAGAGACTGAGAGTGTCCTTAGGCTCGGTGTGCTGCACCTCACCGACAGGTCCGAGGCTTGATTTTGCCTTGAAACCTGGCCAGCTGCAGCCAGGTTTCACACATGGGTGGACAATGACCATGAAAGTGAAAAACAAATTGTTCAGCTGCGCCTGAGTGTCTGGACAGCGAGGGAGATCCTGCTTGTCTTCATTCTTCACCTTACCCCAGTTGTTTCAAGGTTAGCCTTTTCGCTGTGAGACAAAGGACCCGCAGGTTTTTCCGCCGGGCGACGCAACGGCAGCTGTGCCAAAATGCCTCTCCAACAGTTTCCTGCTTCAGTCAGTCCAATAAAAGCTCAATAAATACCTGTTGCCCTCTGATGGTGCAGTCAGGGTCTGTATTATGAGAATGACGAGAGAGGAAGAAGTGCTGAGCGTGCACTCCCTGGTGCGCTTTGCATGAGCCCAAAACACAAACTTTTGAGACTGATCCATCTAGTTTCAGATTTCAACCTTTAAACCTGTGACCTCAATGCAAGATATGAAATCTGTGCTCGCTCTGGGATTTTAATGAGGACCCATTGAATGAGGAATCATGACTCTCTTTCTACAAGCAGAGAGTGTGATTTTAAATCTTAAGCCTGCTTTGTTGTTCAGCAGAAACATTTCTAACATACTGCACATGCTCAAAATCAAAAGCAAACTTCTAACAGGGGGAGAGGGACAACAGAATTAATGTGATTTAAGCTGAATCCTCACATCCTGCAAAAGACTGGGCCTCTGGTTTCAGGTACCACCAAGAAGATTAAAGGGAGTTCAGGAAGTCCAGTTTGAATAATACATCAATAGAATGAAATCTTGACAGTCAGGGTTTCACGTTGGCTCATCATTATAGTGGAACTCATTTAGTCCTCCGTCTCGATAGTCCTCCATTAGGGATGATAATGTGCACCCTCCTGAAATAAAAGAGAACAGCATGTGCACTGAAAGTCTCCCCCTAGCAGAGCGGACCAGACGACATTGCCTCAGTGGTATGAACTTAAAGATGTGGCATGTCACAAATTAACCAACAGCACTAGGAGCCATTGCTGGTTTTTGTCGTGTATAGTGCATCACGGTGGAATAGAACCAATATGCGTTCTTCGGCATTTAATTAAGAATGGAACAGACGTCTTATGCTTGTGACAGATCGGCTCACTGACAGTAGGAAGTGGACACAGATACCCACACACGAACAGACTGAGGCACACACCAAACATTTCCTGTTCGTGTCCATGTGTGCTAAGTACGTAAAAACACAGCTATTGCCAAAATCAATTAGTGAAACGACAGGCATGTCTTGAAGACATTAAAAGCTGGATGTCCTGTAGTCTTTTTACTTTTAAATTCAGACAAAACTGAGGTTATTTTATCTGGCCTGCAAAACCTCAGTTACAGTCTTTCTAACCACAGACTTACTCTGGACAGCATCATTTTGGCCTCCAGTGACACTGTGAGGAATCTTGGAGTCATTTTTGATCAGGATATTAAAGCTCACATTTAACAAATATGTATCACTTCTAGGCTTGATTAGTGTAATTCATTGCTATCTGGCTGTTCTAAAAACACCTTTAGTTGATCTATTCATATGTACTGACAGGGACTAGAAAGAGAGATCATATGTTCCCTATACTGGCTTCTCTTACTGGCTCCCTGTTAAATCCAGAATTGAATTCAAAATCCTTCTACTCACTTACAAAGTCTTGAACAATCAGGCCCCATCCTATCTTAAAGACCTCATTGTACCATATTTTCCCATTAGAGCACTTCTCTCTCAGAGTGCAGACCTACTTGTGGTTCCTAAAGTTTTTAAAAGTAGAATGAGAGGCAGAACCTTCAGCTATCAGGCCCCTCTCCTGTGGAACCAGCTCCCAGTTTGATTCAACTTATAGTTCGGGCTTAGTTATGCTGCAATAGGTGTAGGTTGCTGGGGGGGCTTCCTATGACATGCTGGGCAGTTCTTCCCCACCCACCTCTTTTCACTCCCCATGCATTTATTTGTGATTTCTGCATGTAATTAAATGTCTTCTCTCTCCCATAGTCTGTGTCTCTCTTTGCTCTCCTTTCTCTCTTGTCTTTACACTCACCCCAAACTGGTCAAGGTAGCTCATCCCTGAGCCTGGTTCTGCCGGAGGTCTCTTCCTGTTGAAAGGGAGTTTTTCCTTCCCACAGTCACCAATTGCTTTCTCAAAGAGGATGAAATGTTGGGGTTTTATCACTAATGCTGTAGAGTCTTTACCTTGCAGTGTAAAGCACCTTGAGGCAACTTTTGTTGTAAATTGGGTTTATATAAACAAAATTGAATTGAACTGAAAAACACTCCTTGTCTTTTGTGAGTCTTGCACAATCGGTAGTCCTTTTCAGCATTACATAATCATCCACTCCACATGTTCACTTACCACACACTGAAGCACTGTGTATATTCTCCTGTGCAGTCTCCTGTTGGGAGATGGATTGGCAAAACGAGGCATGACGTTTCCTGTCATATTACTATATTACTGAAGCAGTGATGGAACATCTTGACAGAGAACAGAACAAAAGGCAGCCAATATCGAAAGAAGAGCTTTGGAATGTCCTTCAACAAGCTATTCTTGAAGACTACTTCATGAAATGACAAGAACACTTGCTGAAGAATAACGGAGGTCGTTCCATATAGAACCCGTCTATTATGCTGTTTTTTATATGCTGTATTACCATTCATGTTTCTATAAATCATTGCACTTATTTCCCATTTTTCAAGCAAAATATAAAGACATGAACAGTGGCTCAGGACTTTTGAACAGTGGTGTAGATTGTCAAAGCCAATATATCAGTGGATTGATATCCAGGTTTTGCTTTTTGCCTACCTAAACGTGTTGCAGTTGCCCAACATAGTGACATCCTTGTTAGTTTTTCTATTATTTTGAAGCATATTTTATATGATTTCATCATAAAGATGAATTTCTTATAAAACTATTACACCAAATTTCCTATCATTGAATATGATGAATTACTGGATACACAGGCAGAGAAATGAATGATCAAACTTTACACTTCATCACAGAGAAAGGTGCTGCATTAAATTTGGAGCTGTACACTATCCAGGCAAGTAAATGGATGAGTTAATGGTTAAAACCAAACTGTGTTTTTTTGTTTGTTTTGTTTTGTTTTTTATGTCATTTGTGCCGATTAGCTACTCCACAACACAACGGAAACGCCTTCTTCTTCTGGCAGAATACGGGCTTGTTTTTAAAGAACAACCCTCCAGCTAGAATGAATGGAGATATTTTTATCACTTTCTATCTGGGAAGGAGGTGGAGGTGGTGGGCTAGTGAAAAAAACCCACCTTTTTTCTGCTCAAGAGCTAGAAGTATTGTCTAAGGGACAGCCGATCTGTATGCTTTACTGCCAAGAGAAGCCACTTACTCCATCATCGCAGAAATCCCTGCAGTACAACCTTCCCTTGTACATTTACAGGCCTGAGTTCAGACCTGTAGCCCACCTGTCAAGACAGAGAGCTAAACATGTCCATCTCACTCCATTTTGGCAAAAAATACAGAAAGAAAAGCCAGAGAGGTGTGCTTCTCTAGCTCCACTTTTCCTTTTTTCTTCATTGTACTGTAATCACAGGGGCGAGTGGGTTGCATATTTATAAATCATTTATTTGGGAGCTAATGCATTGCACTTTGTGGAAGAGTGCCCACTTTGGCTGTAATTACCCTGGCACGAGATACTGTGTGTTTTCACGTGGGAAGTCCCTTTCAGTCTTTTTGCTTGACTGTACTGGATTATAAATATTGTTGAAGTTTAAGTGCACAAAAAAAGTCAGAAAGAGGAGATTAAAAAAAGTAGTGAAGTCAGTCCTTGAGGGAGGGGCAGGTTGCTGTCAGGCTGGTTATTTAAGTGCTCCAAAGTTTTACAGACTTTTTGATATGATTAAGTTGCCCCATTTAAGCACTGAAAGGAAATAATGGACTATGTGTTTGTGTCTTAAACAGTTTACTACAGAGAGAAAAAAACAATATGCAAACACACACAGCTGATAGAGAAAATCGAACATTGGTATGTGTGTTCCTCATGCTTGGGTCCTCTAAGCCTGGGAGTTTGAGGGTCCTGTCTGTGGTAGTACCTTAGCTGCTCGTAGGACTGCACTCTTCTGGACAGAGAACTCTGGTGTCACACCTGGAATCTGCTGGAGCCACTCTTCCAGTTTCCAGCTCCTAATGCTGTGGCTACCAATGGGGCCACTTTGGACTTCACCTTCCACATCTGCTCCAGTTGTTCCTTCGGTCTTCTCATGAGCCTTCCTCGTGATGTTGTTGTCAGCTAGGATTCTACATCTATTACGACTCCAGACTTCTGTTCCTTGTCAAGCACCACTGTGTCTGGTTAGTTTTCCTGCAGCTGTTTGTCTGTCTAGAACTTGAAGTCCCACAGGATCTTAGCCCTGTTGTTCTCAACCACCTTTGGAGGTGTCTCCCATCAGCACTTGGGGACTTCTAATCCATATGCAGCACAGATGTTCCTGGTCATGTGTCACAGAGTACATTGTCATCTTACATCCTGCTTCTATGTGCTGGATTGTCTCCGGGGCACCATTGCACAGTCTGCAGCCTGAGTTCTGTCAGCTGTGGTAGACTTCTGCCTGTGTGGATCTGATGTTGCCATGATCAGAGCCTCTGTGCTGTCCTTTAGACTGGCCTTTTCTAGCCACTGGGAGGATTTCTTGATGTCCACCACTTTCTCTATCTGTCAAAGGTACATTCTATGGAGGGGCTTGGTCTTCCACAGCACTTTGTCCGCCTGTTCCTAATCTTGTACCAGCTCATCTCTGGGGGCCACCTTCCTGATGTATTCATGGAAGCTCTTTGTTTTGTGTGTGTGTGTGTGTGTGTGTGTGTGTGTGTGTGTGTTTTGCAGATACTGATAGCTGAACAATCTCTCTTGGGAATGGTGGTGTTTGCTTACATGACCTGCAAGTCCAGCAAGTTCCCATACAACTTCACAGATGAACTATTACAGTGGTAAGTGAACACACAATAGGATTCATAATGTAATGTCTGCTGGATCCTCTGTGGAGTAAATGTGCTGCTTGAAGAGTTCACTCTGATCTCTAAGATAGCATGTCATAACAGTTCCTGATCACTGCTGTCACAATGACAACTTCCTGTGTGCACCTGAGCGAGGCCGGGAATCCCTCCGGTGGTTTTTTATCGTCCTCTCCCTTCTGAATCACATCACCCCTTTCTTCATGCTCTTACCTATCTAGCAATTCAGTTCAAACCAATTCAACTCAATTCAGTTTAGTTCACTTCAATTCTTTCTCTATGGCAACAAGTTACAGCAAAAGTCACCTTATATTGTAAGATAAAAACAATATAATATTGGAGAGAAAACCCCAACAATCACACAAACCCCTTAGAGAAGCAGTTGGCAGCAGTGGGAAGGAAGAACTCCTTTTTAATAGGAAGAGACCACTAGCAGAACCAGGCTCAGCAAGGTGCACATATCTGCCCTGACCAGCCTGTGGGGAAGGAGAGCATAGAGAGAAAAGGACAACACAGACTATGCAAGAGAGACAAACTATCTATCTATCTATCTATCTATCTATCTATCTATCTATCTATCTATCTATCTATAATTAAGGCTTTTGTATCCATCGTGGAAAGGTTCACCTAACTACTGAGCTGTTGCTGCCAGTGTCATCTGGAAACTACTTACTACATTGTGATGAAACTGATGGGAGGGCTTTTTTTATGATACTTAACAATATATAGACTGACCAGCCAATTCATTAGATAGACCATATTCATACTCATATGGGCCCACTTTTGGCTTCAGAAGTGCCTTATTTCACAGATTCAAGGTGTTGGAAATATTCCTCAGAGATTTTGGTCCTCATTGAATACACATCCAAGATGCAAACCTCCCATTGCACCACATCCCAAAGGTACTCTACTAAATTGAGATTTGGTGAGTGTGAAGGCCATTTGAGTGTCATGTTCAAGCAACCAGGTTCAGATGATTTGAGCATTGTGACATGGTGCATTTTCCTGCTGGAAGCAGCCATCAGAAGATGAGTGCACTGTGGTCATAAAGGGATAAACATGGCAGCAACAATACCCAGGTAGGCTGTGGTGTTTACCAATGGAGCCCAAAACATACCAGGAAAATATCCCCACATCATTCTACCACCACCAGCAGTGTTAACTGTTGGTGCAATGCAGGGTGGATCCATGCTTTCATGTTGTTTATGCCAAATTTTTGACACTACCATCCAAATGTTATTGTAGAAATTGAAACTCATCAAATTAAGCAACATTTTTCCAAAGTCTGTTGTCCAGTCTTGGTGAGCTTATGCAAATTTGTAGACTCTGTTTCTTGTTCTTAGCTGACAAGAGTAGCATCCAGTGTAGTCTTCAGCTGTTGTAGCCCATCTGCTTCAGGGTTCCACATGTTGAGCTTTCACAGATGCTTTTCTGCATACTGTGTTTGTAACAACATGTGATCTGAGTTACTGTTGCCTTTTTATCTCAACTCCCAAACTCAACTCTTAAACCTACTGCTAGTTTCTAGAAGACACTCTCTTCATACAGTGGTACAGGAAAAAGTATGTATCTTTCACTTGAACTAAACCCTATTGAGAACTTGTGGGCCCTTCATAAACGTGCGATGTACAGTGAAGGAAAACAGTACATCGCTCTGAACAGTGTCTAGGAGGCTGTGGTTGCTGCTGCACAAAAAGTTGATGGTCAACAGATCAATAAACTGACAGACTCCATGGATGGAAGACTTTTGAGTGTTATTGAAAAGTTGCCTAATAACTGTGCACGCACAGATATGCTCGTACAAAAGCCAAAACCTCCCGTTCACCTCCTTTGAGATTTATGAGCATTTTTAATTAACCAAGAGTACTGTTGTTAAATAATAAACCTAATCCTCAAAAATGCAACTTGCCTAATAATTGTTGCTGATACTCTGTTTAAACTTCAGCAAGAACTTTTAACCATGTCTACATGTCTAAATGCATTAAGTTACAGCCTTGTGATTGGCTGATTAGATATTTTTGTTGATGAGTAGCTGAAAAGGTATGCCTAGGGAAGTGGCTGATGAGTG